>OX465046.1:5219783-5242283 GCA_949841015.1 Aplysina aerophoba
GGGTCCACAGATGTTGCTGCAGCTTCCTTCACTGGAGGTGAAGCAGCAGGAGGAGGAGGGTGGGCAGGAGACTGCTGGACCTTGGGAGTGGGAAGAGAGGTGGTGAAGGATTCATACTCTTCCTTCTGGCTTGTTCTAGTGTTGGGGGTCTCCTTTGGTGGAGTGGGGGCAATCATTCGGGCAGGCCACTGCCGCATGAATTCTGGTACACCAGCTGGTTGTCTCGGCGGAACAGCTGACTGTGGAGGAAGTGAGGTGGCTTTGATAGCTGTCTGCTCTGCCACCTGGCTGATGCTGTCCACCAGGGCCTGCTGTGTGAGATTTAGCCACGCATCAAACACCTTTCTCATCAAGTCTAAAGAGAGAGGAACAGATCCCTAAAAATTATATAAATACATATGGTGTGTGTGTATATGGCACTAAATCAAACCGTATGCATGCTATCTGAAGTTATACTGTGCAACAAATAGGCAGTAATCCATTGCATTGCATTTGCATGGTGGCAATGTCTAACCGTCATTCCTCCGCTCCATCATGGCCTCTGCTTTCTCCCTCTGCAAACAAGACATACGTACAATGGATAACAGTCCTGTACTTGTGTTACAACACAGCATTGTGTGTAACAAACTATAGCAGTGAAATAACAAATGGTGCAGACAAGACATGCAATGTCACTGATGATTTGATCATTTAACATAGCTCAGTATGGATTGTAATAGTACGACGTTTCAACCACAAAGGTCTTCGTCAGGTACATACAAAACGTTTTGTACGTATCTGACATCATCAGTGACATTTGAATCCATCAAGCCACGAGCCTCTCCCACATCAAGACATGCAATAGATAACAGTCCTGTACTAGTGGTTACAACACGGCATTGTGTGTAACAAACTATAGCAGTGAAACTACAAATGATGGAAAGGTATGCAAATTCACACGTGTTTTCTGCAAGCATCCTTTGCGAGGAACTTACACCAAATGCCATAAACACATAATAGGACTGCCAAGATTTGAAAATCTTCCATTGCAAACGAAGTCGGTACACAGCTGTTGCTCGCTCCTCTGGACCCTGGACCAGCACAGCAGTGACAAATATACATCACAGTACTATACATGCTAAAAGACATAGTGTAAGAAGATTTCCTCCGTGCTGAATAAGAGTTAAAGCTGCAGCATGCACTGTCCCATACACCCACCATATTCTCTTCTTCCAGAGCTTTGGCTTCTTTCTCTCGCTCTTCTGGAATGGCTGGAAGTCGCATAATTCGCCGGCGTAGTCTGGAGAACTGACCAGCTAAAGCCTTCCTTGGCGACCCACTCCGCCCACTAATTGCCCGCGGCCCTAGCAGCCCTCCTCGAGCAAGGCCAGCGCGTAGGCTGGCCACATTTGGTTGTGTTGGGTGCCGTAGATGCTTTCGATCACTGGAACCACTGCTCGCTGTGCTATCACTGTCACCACTGGATGACTCTTCCTCTTCTTCAGAGTCCGAGTAGTCTTCTTCGCTGTCTGTTAGCTCTTCTGGACTCGCATTGGGCTGCTCGAGCCGTTTGAGCAATACGGTAGGCGCCTGCGACGGGTTCTGCAGTGCCAAAGCTGTGTCCTGCATCTTTGAAAGCTCGTCCTCAATGCCAGCCAGGGTTGGAGATGGAGGAGGGCTGGGAGTGTTAACCTCATCACGTTGTCCATGCTGACGCATAAACCTTGGCTGAGATGAGCCTTTAGAGAGGGAATCCTTCACAGCATTTGACAGCTGCTCCGCGGAGTGGCTTTTAGCGGATTTTGAGTGAGGGGTTTCATCCAGGTTTAACTTTGGTACATGTCCCTTCTGGGCCAACCGAGCCTTGATGGGCTGTGGTGCAGGAGTGAGCCTCCGGACTCTGGGTCGCCGCCGCCGTGCTGGGATTGGACTACTGCCACTTTGATGCAGCTCACTGTAGGTCCAGTTCATCCCAGCTCGAAGCGCCTCTCCGGTCTCCACCCATGGTGTCTTGTTCTCCAGTTGTTGCCTCCGCCTGAGTTTCTTAGCACTGACTTTGGCGGAGCTGTCCCCAGATTGACTGCTTATGAGGGACGTAACGCTGCCCTCATCATCCTTGCGGTCACCAGGGGACGTTTGCAGGGAATGTTCTGTTACTGAAGTCTTGTCTGCCATTGGAAGGTGTGTGGGTACGTTGAGAAAGGAAGGTTTTGTGGATGGTGTCGCATTGAATGTGTCAGCTTTCAGAACATGGCGCTCTGGTGGTGGTTCCTTGGGGGCCAACTTTCGGAGAGAACCAGGAGCACTGACAGACTTCCTCAGTCTTTGAAGAAAACCCCTTGTCTTCTTCGCTGGTGTTTTTTCCTCTGCCGCTCCACTGCATTGGTTACAGCGAGAATTCCAGCACAGGAGCATTATGATGATTCACATAAAAATGGCCACTACTTCAACAATGTTAAGTGACTGCAGCTTGACAGATCAGGGGTGTTAAAGCTTACTGGTGGCTTACTAGTCACCACTTGGATGCATTGGAATCATACAAAATCATTAAGTGCGAATATGAGTAAACATTATATACATACTTGCTGTAGCTATGTAAGCACACCACAGGAAATAAGTATATGGAAGGGAGGCAACACACGCACACCCCCACACCCCCCACACACAGACCCCCCACACACACATATACACACATGCATACACACACCCACACCCACACACATACACACATGCACACCCACACCCACACATACACGCATGCACACCCACACCCACACCCACACCCACACCCACACACGCACACGCACACGCACACGCACACGCATGCACGCACGCACGCACACACACACACACACACACACACACAGACACACACACACACACACACACACACAGACACACACACACACACACACACACACGCACACACACACACACACACACACACACACACACACACACACTGTGCTCACTTGGACAGCTCGAATGTGTTCTTCCTTTCCTCAACTAGACTAACACGTCTTTGTCCCTATAGTGCGTCAATGACGGAGGCCATAGACCAATGTATACAATGTAAATACACTAAATTGTGCACACACGTGTGTGACAGATTGAATAGAAGTCCTATGCAACTGCACACAGACTTTGTGCACTATATACATATGTAACAGCTGAAGTGGAGTCTAGATCTGTTCCAACCTACCTCAGTGACCTGTGCAGCACTCCTTGTGATATATTTCTCCACCTCCTCCAGTTCTGGGGTTTCAATAGAGCTTTCACTCAGCAGACGAGCTCTAATTGTGGCCTCCTCTTCCCTCTCCTTCTCTTTCTTCTTGGCCATGATCTGCTGCCTCCTTCGCTGCTCTTCCTCTATCTTGGCTGTGAGGGCTTTTCGCTTTCTCTCCTCTTCCTTCAACTGCGACAAACAACACGTGATTTGTACATCACACATATCCGTACACCATACTAAACTATGACAATGTATAAATTGACTGCCTTAATAACAAACAGCAAATTGCAAATACAAGAAGATCATCACTTTCAAAAACACCTATCTCTCATGGCAACCCATTATGCTCATCACAATATTTAGCATATTGACCATCCTTATATATATATATATATATATCCTTGGTGCGAGCAAACTACATGGTTGTGCATCAACGTGGTACCTTTCTCATTTCTTGCATGCTCCCTTCCTGGTTCGACTTTGATGAGCTCAATTTTTGCATTTCTTCCTGTCCCATCATGTCACGCAAGGTCTACACCCAGGAGCACACAAACAACAGTACATGTCATGAAGGTCAGCCATGTAAGCAGCTAGTTACCCCACTTAACATAATGTAGGCTGTCTATATAATATTATGATAACACATGGTACCCGAATAAACAGTGAAGTTGGGCTATGGGGTGCAGTAAATTACACATAAAAAGTGGTCAAGTAACCTCACGAGTATATAAACACATAGTGGAGACACAAGCACATTTAAATGAAATGTCACTAGTCGGGAACCACTGCTGACTATTCTGACAACTATACAGTTATCATCAATGAGCAAACACCCAACAACCTGGTGTCTATAACTATTGCGGCAAAGTAGCTCAGAGAACAGAACTCTCTCCACTAACAAACAACCATAAGTGAGACTGTTTCAAGATGTGGTGGAGCAAGAGTGTCTGGTTGATCTGCCACTTACTGGAAACATCCCTGCCTCAGTGGCCTCTTGAACAATGACTTCCTCCATGTCCACAGACAGTTGGGCGGCCACGCCATCAATTGAATCGGTACCATACTGTTGGGAGAAGGCAACACCACTCGCCATACATAGCTCATTACACAGGATTATGATGCACATTGGGAAAGGACACACACGTATACAGCACATGAATTGACAGCTTTTTAAAGTCATTCCACATCTGCTTTGGTGGGGGTGGTGATGCCAAGTACCTCGAGTTTATTTTATTAGTAGCACACACTGCGCAAACAAACCACTCACATCATCCAAGTGACTATTGTTTGTTGATTCCTTCCTCACAACTGGCCGCTGGAGGATATGAATAGGAATTTGATGTAAAAGTTGAGAAATAATGGGGAAAACTGCATTACATAACGTACTCGTACTCCATTCGGTCTAGCTGCTACTGCAGCTTTCAGGAAGTTTTCACATGCCCTCCTGCGCATTCGCATTGCAATGTCAAGCGGCGTGTTCCCATTGATGTCAGGAGCGTCCACATTCACGCCATGGTCAAACAGAAATTTCAGGATCCTAGCCAGGGAAGAAAAGAAGAAAGCTATCCTAGTCAGGGAAGAAAAGAAGAAAGCTATCCTAGTCAGGGAAGAAAAGAAGAAAGCTATCCTAGTCAGGGAAGAAAAGAAGAAAGCTATCCTAGTCAGGGAAGAAAAGAAGAAAGCTATCCTAGTCAGGGAAGAAAAGAAGAAAGCTATCCTAGCCAGGGAAGAAAAGAAGAAAGCTATCCTAGTCAGGGAAGAAAAGAAGAAAGCTATCCTAGTCAGGGAAGAAAAGAAGAAAGCTATCCTAGTCAGGGAAGAAAAGAAGAAAGCTATCCTAGTCAGGGAAGAAAAGAAGAAAGCTATCCTAGTCAGGGAAGAAAAGAAGAAAGCTATCCTAGTCAGGGAAGAAAAGAAGAAAGCTATCCTAGTCAGGGAAGAAAAGAAGAAAGCTATCCTAGTCAGGGAAGAAAAGAAAAAGATCTCTGGTGTTTATACTTCTAACAGAAAGAAAGACTGGAAAAAAGTGCCGTGACCAGGATTCGAACCTGGGTTAGTGCGCCCACAACGCAACGTCCTAACCTCTGGACGATCACGGCCGACCACACTACAGCACTAAAACTACAGCTTTTATATGTGCGCGACCTTACTTGACGTGTCCGTGCTCGGCAGCTTCGTGAGCAGCTGTGTACTGAGTGTGGTCCTTCTCGTTGCCACTGACTTGCTTCTGCGACAGCAACCACTTGACTATTTCAGTGTGCCCTAAGAGCGGTAAAGCATACCAAGGCAAGTAAAGACATGCCTCAGCACATTCAAAACAGGTAGAATCGTCTGGAATCAAAGCACACAATAATGATCGCACACAACTTCTTTAGTATGAGGACATGATCACATCACATCATAACGTCAGACACAAAGCATTAATGCACAAGTTCACATCCTTATAATATGTTGATCAATAAAACACTGACTAACTTATGGCTAGCAGAAAAGAGTCATTGCATCTGCTGTCATTGCCTACCATCCCCGCATGTAGCAGTGAATCTACACAACATGGTATGATCAATACCAAAGCCAGCCGCCCACATTACATGTAACAGTGAAAACACACCGTAACTCTTAAACACATGTGCACCGTGACTGCAAAGTGCATTAGTTCACCGCAACGAGCTGCCATGTGCAATGTGGTAGAGCCATCTCTTGTCCGCAGTCCTCCGGGAGCTGTCCCCACTCCAAACTGGAACAGATACTGAACAGCCTCCTGGTGGCCCATCGCCACAGCAGCGTGCAACGGGGCAACGCCGGTGAAGGAGAATATGGTGGGGTCTCCTCCAGCCTTCTCCGCCAACCACCGTATAACTTGGATGTTGCCCTCTGTGGCAGCCAGAAAGAGTGGAGTCGCACCCTGCTTGGAGCGCTGGTTCACAACATCACGTGGATTGGGGTGGGTCTTGTAGGTGTACTTGACCAGCCAGTGGACGACGTCTACGCGGTTCTTCTGAGCAGCCAGATGCACTGCAGTAAGGCCCTGGGTGTTTTCGGCGTTGATGGTCGCGTTGCTCTCCTTGACGAGCCAAATCACAGCTCGCAGTTGCCCAAACATCGCTGCCCAGTGGAGCAGGGTTTGTCCGCTGTAGTCCTTGTCGTGAGCTGAGCATCCTGTGTGCACGAGTAGGTAGCGCATGCACTCGATGTTTCCAGTCCCCGCTGCATCGTGTCCAGGCGTGGCGCCGTTTTTTGCTCGAAATGTATCATTCACCAGGCCGTTTTCAACTAGGAAGATCAAGACCTCCAGCTGTCCCTTCCTAGCCGCGACATGCACTGCAGATACGTTGTTGGCATCCTTCACTGTCAAGCCCTGTGTCTCGACCGTGTACATCAGGCAGCCCACGTGTCCCGCTCCGGCTGCTTCCAATTGCGGGTACTCCGTCTTGGAGCAAGTGGAACAGAGCCCCTTTCTCGCTGATCGAAGAATCTTCCGAAGGGAGGCGATGCTCATTGTCTCATTTGGTCTTTGAATGGGCCCAGTACGGCAAGAAACAAAGGAGGAAAGCCTTCGACTTAACTGGGTGAGGACGCAGGGGCTGCTCGGCTGGCCACGCCCAATTCTATAGTCCCCGGAAAACTCCGGATATACATTGAAAAATGGCGTCTGTGAGTGAAGTTTGACTTGCAATTTTACGGATGTCCTGCAGTTATCGGCGGAAAGGTGCCTGTGCAGTGATTATAATTGTCTTAATTTTTAGTCTCGCTATTGTACTGCCAGCATCTCGCATCTTTACTGCACACTCGCCTTCAGTGGTTTCGTCCAAATCGGATACCTCTTCGCCACTTCACAATTACCATTCTGTTCCTGTTTCTTGTCCGCAGCACAAGACAGTGGTGCGCACCAGATTCCCAGATGTCTTAATAATCGGGGTGCGAAAGGGCGGGACCCGTGCCTTAATAAACTTCCTATCAGCTCACCCCAAAGTTCTGAAGGCAGGAGCAGAGGCTCACTTCTTTGACAAGGAAGACAATCTTAGGAGAGGGATAAATTACTACCTATCCTTGCTACCACCAGTCCCAGATGGCTCTATTCTTGTAGAAAAGACGCCGGCCTACTTTGTCACGCCAACTGCTCCGCGTACAATCCACTTGTTTCATCCAGCTGTTAAACTGATTCTTATCGTACGAGACCCAGTGGACAGAATTATGTCATCTTATGCACAATTGCATGAGAAGAATACTCAGATGGGGAAATCTTACCGGGATCTGCCAGATGTGTTGTACTCGGCAGATGGATCTGTAAACTTGTCCAACAGCATGGTCCAGGGTAGCATGTATTCCAAGCACTTGCGAAACTGGCTTAAAGTCTTTCCAAGGGAGCAAATTTACATTGTAGATGGGGACAGCTTTGTAAAGGATCCTTACAGTGTGCTGAAGGGAGTAGAGACATTCTTGCAACTTGAATCGTTCTTCACAGAGGATTCCTTTCCATATAATGAGACCAAGGGCTTCTACTGCGTGAAGGTGGATGGGGAAGTGGAGTGCTTGGGAAGTGGAAAGGGACGAGAGCATCCCAAAGTTCAAGAGAGAGTTATTAACGATCTCAGAGAGGTGTTTGCACCGTACAACAGAGAATTTGAGAAGCTGACAGGGCAGATATTTGGCTGGAGTTCATGAACTACTGCTAGTCATCATTGTGTCTATCTTATGTATTACATGCAAATATAGTCGGACCATTGAAGTAATTCTGGCAAAGAACTCACTTTACCCCTGGTCATGTGCTGCCTTGTCTTATGTACATTGCCATTGTTGTACCTCATGCCACAAACTTAAAAGTATTACAAAAATGCTTTATTCCTTAATGTACTGTGGCATAGCCAAATGGAAGGGAAAGGTGGTTCAGTTTTTAGGATCAGTCAAATTCTGATCCAATGGTGACACTCATGCTTCCTGGATGAATGTAGGTGCCATGGTACCAGATGTTGGTGTTAATAACAACTGGAGAAACAGATGGAGAAGGGACAGCACTGTACACATGTGTACAAAGGCAGTCTGACAGAGATGTTGTGTACAAAGGCAGTCTGGCTTGCTAGCCCCTCTCCACCTATGGGCTTGGACAATAGATAGCTGTGGAGCACTGCTTGAAGGCAAGGGGCTAGCAGACCAAACTAGCATAAAGAGCAATACTGAACATGCATGTACCACCACACTGTGAGCATACAGTGAATGTATACATGAGCATGCACTGTTGAAGAGCAATGTAAATGCACAACTTTGTAGGTAGTGATTCACGTTGCGTTGCAATTTGTGCCTTACTCATGTCTCCTGTGTTGACCGTCACGTTGAAAGGAGAGCAGGTACTCTCACACTCGGGGGGAGGGGCTAGCGTCCATGTCTTCTTACCCCTGAGCTGAGCCTGCCAAGATGACAACTCCACACTGTCCAGCTGCAGCAACACAACCACACACAATTATACCACTGCTATCAAAACAGTAATTAATGGTCAACCGAAGCAGTCAAAATGGATAATCTCTGCTAATGCAAGAGTTTCTTACAATATCATAAACATGTATATGATATATAAATGTCTTAATGGGTGAAGTCACCAAAGGTTACATGTACTTAGGGTGAGTGAAAGCCACGGGCTTCCCAAGGCAGCCATATATTTGCTTCCATGCGGCTCCCAACAAAATGGCTGACACCACTTGCTAGCCAGACCCCCTGCACATTGAGGGGGCACAGTTAGTGCAGCTAAGGTGTATGACCTGATTATAGTCTGGTAGAGCTTTATACAGATAGATCCATATTTGGGTTCTTCAGTGCATAGCTACCATTTTGAAAACAGAGAAGAGCATGTATAATGAACAGGCTAAAAAAGCAGAACGGATGGCACTATTTCATGAAGTATAATAAGCTAACTGTTTATAATAAAACAACACTGGCACGGTATACACCTAGCACGTGTAACACTGTAGATGACACGGTGCATGCAGACCTGTCATTGAAAGCACATGTTTGTCTTCATAGCTGCACACAATGCAGTGCCATATACCGCATGGAGGACCAATACTCACATGCATGAAGGCCCCTTGTCCGGGCAAACCCATGAAGATCCAGCAGATCGTGTTTGCCTCAGGAGGCTGAGGAGGAATGAAGTATGGGGCGGAGAAGTGCCTCCTCAGCTCCTCGCCAATCACAGGGTCCTCGGTGCTCCTAAGACAGCCGCAGATGGAAACATTTCAGAACAATTCATCAACTACCTGTAATGATAAAACATCCCTACAAATGTGATTGTATAGACTACGCCCTGACTTTATATGGCTACTTGTGCAATTAGGGACTTGAGTTGCATAAACACCAAACACTATAAAACACTATGATATGCAACTGTTACATGAGGTTGCCATTGAATTACCATACATGCTATTTCATTTCAATGTTCATACTATACAGCATACACAGAGTACTGATGACACATCAGGAGCAGAGGCCTACCATCCAATGTACCACTTCTTCCCTTCCAGCTCCACCCTATCCGCTGGAAGGTCAAACACATCAGCTAGCTGATGCAGGTCTGAAGAATACTGGAAGAACTGTCCTTGGTCATTGTCGGAATCTAGGGACTCTGGGTTGTCCATGTACAGACCACGAAAGTACTCATAACTGAACAGCTCTCTGGCGCTCCAGTTTCCAGTTGCGTCAGTGACCACAATGGGTATGTTCTTGCTGATGAAATCCTTAATGAACTGCTCCTTGCTGAGGTTGCTCACACGCGGGGCTTCCACGAGCTCTTTACAGAATCCGCAATCCGTCTTGGGGTACATGACTATCTCCCCAACAGGCCCGGTGCCCACAAGACAACCGCCTCCTTCGTACACCGAAAGCGCAGGATAGCATAGCACAACGAGCAATGCTACAATGGGGAGAAACTTGAACAAGAACCCGCCAAGAGTGATCCAGCTCTTATTCTTCAGTTTTCTGGCCAAGACCAGCTCGCTTTGGAGTCGACCAATGACCTCGGCGTTTTCTTTCGGAGCTAGTCTCGTTATCTCTTCAAATCTTAGCGTTAGGTCCTGTGGGTACATCAATTTTTGCTTCTCTGCCATAATGGATGCAATCCCGTGAGCGCACCCACCACGGAAGACGAAACATTAATAGGGGCTACGGGGAGGGGCTGGCTCAGACAGACTTGGTGGCACGTGATCGAGCACGTGACTGAAAATGGCTGAAGAAAGGGAGCTGTCTTCCAAATGGAAATTTTACAATGTTATCATTCTTGGTTTTGGATTTTTTCTTCTGTTCACTGCCTTTCAGACCACGGCAAATGTTCAGGTTCGGCTGCGTACAATCGCAAAGACTGTTTGTGAAATTGCCCTATTTAGGGCTGAGCGATAGTACATTTTCTACTATCACGATAGTGACTGAGGCTATAGTCACGATATTCGATAGTTTCACGATAGTTTGTTTACCAATACTGGGTCTGTTAATTCAATCCCCGAATTGCTTGGCACATAAACACTACGACAGGTAATTAAAATGGATAGATGTATAATTCCAACACAATAGTAGTTGTGTGCAATAGTGTGAAGCAGTCTCCACCTAGTCTCGCGTAGCCAGACCCTTCCTCCCCTCCATTTTTATATACTGACGTCATCGGTCGGGGAGGAAGGGTCTGGCTACGCGAGACTAGTCTCCACCAGCAACAGCAGCTTTTTGTGCCAAGCGTACACGGCCAAAAACGCAAGATCGTATCGGTATCGACGTCACAGAAAATGGCGGAAACGCACGAAGTGCTTTGCTGCAATCGTTCTTGCAAAGGGCTTGAAGTTAACGGTCTTAGGAAGCGATTGAGCAACTATCTCTAGTGATAATCTAAGACAAATCTTAGGGGTTTGGTTCTACTGTAACTAGCCCAATATCGTGACAGCTCCTGTGCACTTTTATTGTCGCGACAGTAAATTTACTATCGCGATAATCGCATAATCGATACTATCGCTCAGCACTAGCCCTATTCCGTCTCAGCAGCATCACCGAGCGCATGTCCTTTCTTCTCGTTCAGACCACAACTATAAGTGCGTTCTTCTCTGAAAAATGCAATTCTGTGAGTTAACCGCTACTAAAGCCAAGTATGTGTCCTACGTACCCCGGGTTACCATATGCGTCCTACGTTGTATTGTATGTACGGTGTCTGTCTTCTCCCTCCCATCTTGCAGTCAACGCCCCTCCCATATGCAGGCAAGCTACAAATTCACCTACTGGGTCTCTGTACTGTGCCACACCGAACATTGCACACATATGACACTTATCTACACCACTGCACATTACAAATAAGCAGTTATGTTGCCAAGGTTACTTTGTAGGGCATACAGCAGGTCAGTTACAGACTCTCTCTTCCCTTTCTCCATGCTATTCTCTCCTGCTGCCTCCCTCCTTCCTTCTTTCACCTCCCTCCCTCCTTCCACCTCCCTCCTTCCTTCTTCCACCTCCCTCCACTCACCTCTCCTTCCTCAACTCTTCTCTCTCCTCCCTCCCTGCTCTCCTCTCTCCTTCCTCCACTCTCCTCTCTCCTTCCTCCCATCTCCTCCCTCCCCCACAGACTCCCTTGGGTTCTACAGGTGAGTAACTGTATTGCACATGTTCACTGACAACTCATTGTTTCATGTACATAGTCTGAGGACATTTCAATGGCCTCTTGGACAGTATTGAGGTCTAATGATCCAACTAGATACATGCATATCACATGGTCTAATGATGCAAGTTGCTAAAGGGATGGGAGGGTGTTCATGACATGACAGTCCTTTGAGTGGTGATAATGTCTCTCTCTACTCTCTCTGCCTCTGGTCTTCTGACTAGCCTCTGTGTTGCCTACTTCTTTGTGGCCGTCTTCACCTGGCTATCACCACCCATTACCGGACTGATTGGAGACAAGCTGTCACTCTTCATCTGCGGGTTCCTCTATTGGTGAGACATTGGAGAGAAAGGTTGTCTGTTGCCATGGCAATATGTTGCAATGCTCTGTTTAGTTTGTAGTTTTATACATGTTCCACCCCCCAATAATAAGAAATTATGTTCCTCACTGTTTAATGACCACTAACTGCAGTATTCTATCAACCGTCACTTCCCCACTTCGTCCCCACCTCATCTTACTTCCTCCTCCTCCTCTCTTCCTCATAGTCTGCTTACTGCAGTATTGATTCACCCGTTTGTTGAGACACTGTTCATCACTTCAGCACTGCTGGGCGCAGCTGGAGGAGGTCTGTGCCTGCACAACACGAGGGAGAGCAGTGCATGTAGCCCAACAGTGAGGGCGTAGAGACTCGCTGTTACACTGGATCATTTGTAGTGGTAGCACTCCAGCTGACTGACATAGCAGGAGGATCAAGTTCTTCTAATAGCTCGGGGCATGTCATCCACATAGGCCATTGTCAGCTGATGATAAAAAGTAAAGACATCATTCTGCTGACACACGGTACCACCCATGTTTAGCGAGTTTCTCTGTGGCATTTACAGTATTGCTATTGGCAATGCTGATGAGGTGTTCAAAGATCCTGAGCAAGCCTTCTGCTGAGTCAGAATCAACTTGAAGGGATCTGAAGCATACACACAGCAGCTCAGCTTGAAACTATCACTGGCCTAGTCTCCGGCTTGCTATCCCCTACTTCCTGTCCGCCGCGATAATTCCACAATTAGTAACAGCAGGAAGTACAAGCTACATACCTTACTTCCTGCTCGCCGCGATAATTGCACAATTATCGCGGCGGGCAGGAAATAGGGGATAGCGCACCAAACTCAGACTGAACACACCACCCATAGTCATAAGTGTACACACGCTCTTATTGATTGCATGCCAGATGCTAATCGGTGCATGTGTTCATCACCAGGTGCTCTCTCTCTTTCTTGTGTTGCTAGTGCTGTGGACAGCGCAGGGCAAGGTCTTGTTTGCCAATTCGGATAAGAACACCATCGGGAGGAACAGTGGGATCTTTTGGTTCCTTTTGGAATGCAGGTGTGTGGAATCATTTGAGGGGAAGGGTCTTTGTGCATGTGCAAGTGGGTTCTGAATCTTCTGACTGCATTGAGAGAGAGGCAGACAACTAATACATGTGTTGCTTGCATCTCAGCTGTGTTGTTGTTCTGTTTAATTTGTGTCTGCAGTTTAGTTGTCGGAAACGCCTTCTACTTCATATTTGTGAAGGTGTACCGTGAGCAGTTTGGCCAGGAGACAGCAGGCACCATTTGCATCCGTGAGAATGTGCTTGATGTTGCTGGGCTGTTCATTTTCTTTTCAACGCACAACTTGCTCTCTACACATCATCTACTCACTTATGGAGAGCTGTATTTGGAGAAGCAAACACTACACATTTGCTTTCTGTCTTTGATTATCACCCTCTCCCCTCCCCCCCTCTCCCCTCCCCTCCCCCTCCCCTCCCCCTCCCCTCACCTCCCCTCACCCTCCTCTCCCCTTCTCATCCTCTTTTACTACAGCGTACTATGCTAATGCAATCATATTTGCAGCCCTGACCCTGGTGGGCATCCTCGGCTTTGTTACCTTCCTTCTCCTGAGGTCAAACAGGAGCAGTGGGACAGGAGGCACACGGGTTCAGGTTGAGGAGGTACAGGAGGTATGTGTGTGTGTATGTATACATGCGTGTGTGTGTGTGTGTGTGTGTGTGCGTGTATGCGCGTGTGCGTGTATGTGTGTGCATGTGTGCGTGTGTGTGCGTACACAATCTCCCTGGCATATTGCCGTACACACTGGGATCCCTCAGCTCTGCTGCTCTATCCTACCTGTAGCCTTGGCTGTGTGGTTGTAAATGACCCCTCCACCAGTCACATGCCACGTGTCCTTGTATCATCCTCACCCAGGAACCTCCTGCTGCCGTCAGTGACAGCAAGCCGCTAATCAATGAGACCATTTTAATATGGTGAGTGAGTTCACCAGTAACCATGGGGATGGTTATCCTTTGAAGGAATGTTGTGTGGGGTACATCAGAGAGTGGACTGTGTGTTGTGGGGGGTACATCAGAGGGTGGACTGTGTGTTGTGGGGGGCACATCAGAGGGTGGACTGTGTGTTGTGGGGGTACATCAGAGGGTGGACTGTGTGTTGTGGGGGTACATCAGAAGGTGGACTGTGTGTTGTGTAGGGTACATCAGAGGGTGGACTGTGTGTTGTGTGGTACATCAGAGGGTGGACTGTGTGTTGTGTGGTACATCAGAGGGTGGACTGTGTGTTGTGTGGTACATCAGAGGGTGGACTGTGCGTTGTGTGGTACATCAGAGGGTGGACTGTGTGTTGTGTGGTACATCAGAGGGTGGACTGTGTGTTGTGTGGTACATCTTAGGGTAGACTGTGTGTTGTGGGGGCACATCAGAGGGTGGACTGTGTGTTGTGTAGGGTACATCAGAGGGTGGACTGTGTGTTGTGGGGGTACATCAGAGGGTGGCCTGTGCGTTGTGGGGGTATATCAGAGGGTGGACTGTGTGTTGTGGGGTACATCATAGGGTGGACTGTGTGTTGTGTAGGGTACATCAGAGGGTGGACTGTGTGTTGTGGGGGTACATCAGAGGGTGGACTGTGTGTTGTGTAGGGTACATCAGAGGGTGGACTGTGTGTTGTGGGGGTACATCAGAGGGTGGCCTGTGCGTTGTGGGGGTATATCAGAGGGTGGACTGTGTGTTGTGGGGTACATCAGAGGGTGGACTGTGTGTTGTGTGGGTACATCAGAGGGTGGACTGTGTGTTGTGTGGGGTACATCAGAGGGTGGACTGTGTGTTGTGGGGGTACATCAGAGGGTGGACAGTGTGTTGTGTGGGCTACACAGAGGGTGGACTGTGTGTTGTGTTCATTTATTTATATTTATTTTTCTTCAATCTTAGTCTAGTAAGCTATTTATTACATTGCACTAGGCTGTGTTATTTAAATTTTATCACCACCACCACCCTTTCATTTTGTTTTTTTTAGGTTATCTTATGTATTTAGTGAAACTCACACATTACCTCACGTGACCACATCATCATCTGACTGCCCTTTTCTATTTTTACATGTGTGCCTGTAAGTGTCAATTATTCCCTGATGAAGCAGCCGTAGGTTGCCGAAATGTCTGAATTACTGTTTCAGTGTTCTAGATAGCGCAACGAATCGATCGATAACACCCATACTCCACAGCTCTGCTCACCCTTGACCCCACCCCCTCTCCTTTGACCCCACCCCCTCTCCCTTGACCCCACCCCCTCTCCCTCCTCCCACACTGCAGTAGAATAGATCCCTCCTTGCCACCAGGTGGCGTAACCACTGCAATGCAAAAGAAGTCCAAGCTCTTCAAGCAAGCATGGAAGGACTTCCGTGAGTGTTTGAAGGATTTCCGTGAGTGTTGTGTCTTCTGGAGTGTGGGATATATAGACGTGAGAATAGGTAGCAGCTGCCAATTCACTGTTTGAACAACAAGACATTCTCATGTTCTCAGACATCCATGTTTTCTCCTATTGCCTTGTTTACTATTGGACACACTTGAACACAAACCTTGTTTCAGCTCACCAGAGTTGGGTCTTGTCCTCCTTGCAGTTCGCTCTTTTCGCCTCATGTTCACTGTGAGAATGTTCCTCCTCATCATTTGCTTTATTTACACTGGTAAGCCACACCCACTGGCACAGACATGCTTCATCGCTGGTGTAACCATGGCAAGCATGGGACTGCCTCCATATGGTGAAGTTTTTGTCTGTCTCCATCACTTGCGATGAATAGTCTCTCTCTGGTGTAAGAAGATATGCGTACAACTCGTTGGTGTACATACAGCATATGAGCATGCACCCACTTCAGAGATGTTGAGTTCTGGATGATGTGTGGATGATAAGCTGAGTTAATGTGTGTTGCCAGTCCAGTGATGTTATTGTCTACCTTTGTTGTTCAGGACTGGAGCTGACCTTCTGGAGTGGTGTGTTTGGGACTCTCGTCGGTCAGTTTTGTGTGACAGTGTGTGTGTGCGTGCGTGTGTGTGTGTGTGTGTGTGTGTGTGTGTGTGTGTGTGTGTGTGTGTGTGTGTGTGTGTGTGTGTGTGTGTGTGTGTGTGTGTGTGTGTGTGTGTGTGTGTGTGTGTGTGTGTGTGTGTGTGTGTGTGAATGTGTGTGTGTGCGTGTGTGCGTACATGCATGCCAATACAGGTGGCTCCATTGGTGTGTGTACCTCGAACATGGCAAATGGCTACAACAACATATATGCCTCTAACATGGCTAACAGCAACACATGGCTACAACATACACACGTATGTGTCTCTAATAAGTATCCACACATGGCTACTAAATGTTGTTGTGTACCATAAGAGGGTCACTGGTGTCTGCCACGGAGTACTGTTGCTGTGTGGCTGTGGCACGTTCTGCTCGTTTGTAGGTCGAACCCTACAGCACCCCGAGTATGTGGGGCTGGTGGGACTGGTGATTGGCATCGGGGAGATCGTGGGGGGAGCCATTTTTGGCATATTCGGCAAGCACACCCGGCGGTTTGGGCGTGATCCCATTGTCTTCTTGGGGATGCTTCTGCACATGGTGTCCTTCCTGCTCATCTTCTACACCATTCCCAACAATGCCACCATAACACTGCACCCAGATGATACCACATTCTTGATAGACAACAAAAAGTGAGTGTGCCTAGTGGGTAGGTGCTTGACGTAGGGCCTGACGCTCGCTCACTGCAGCTCCCACAAGTGATGCAGGTCTCCTCATTCTTGTCTGCACTGCTGTATCTCTTGGTGAGTGTGTGCTTTCCTCAACTGAGTGTGACTGCTATCATTTGTTGCAGTGCGCAGTTGGGCATCTCTGTGACAGTGGCCTTCTTCCTTGGATTTGGAGACAGCTGTTTCAACACACAGGTTGGCTGCTGCAACCAGAGATGTACACTGCATGTGTACTGCTTGTGTGTTTTGGGTGTGATATTTTTAAGACAAGCTACCACACTATGTAGGATGCGCAGTTCTCTGGTACCAGCTTGAAGGTGGATGAAAATCCTGCCGACGTTTTGACCATGATGCTCCGGTCTTCTTTAAGGCAAAGATGAAGACCAGAGCATTACGGTCAAAAAGTTGGCACGATTTTCATCCACCTTCAAGCCGGTACCAAAGAACTGTGTATCCTACATGCTACAGCCAGCTGAGAAGCCCCCTCCTCATACCACACTATGACTGACGTGTGCTGACTACAACAGTCCTTACACTTGCTGCACTCTGCCTAAGTTGGTCTACAGTGCATTCTTCATCATTCCTGCTTGTCTCGTTCTTCTAACAATGCAGATTTACTCCTTCCTGGGTGACGTCTACAAGGGCCAGGATGGAGCTCCAGCCATGGCCATCTTCAAATTCTTCCAAGCTATTTCCGCCTGTATAGCCTTTCTGTACAACGGACACATGTACCTCATGTGGCAACTCCTCATACTGGTGAGCTAATGTGTGTGTGTGTGTGTGTGTGTGTGTTGCTGCTGCTGTGTGTGAAAGTGCTTGTGTATGCACATGTGTAGTACGTACATGTCTGTGTGTAGTCCTCTCATGCCATCATTTGCCCCTCTGTTCTCTTCACTCCCACAGGTTGTGTTTGGCGTAGCCGGCACGGTGGGTTTTGTGCTTGCAGAGTGGGGTGTGGGCTCATCTCGGGCAGTCGCCAGAGGAGTTGGCGACAAGGATGAATAAAACCTTCTCCCAAAAAACATGTGTTTTGTAACTCACTCTTGCATGTGCACACACAGACATGTGAATGCAAAAGGAGTGAGGTGTATTTCGTGAACTATCACTGTAGAGTATCGGATAGATTACCGAAGAGCAGTCTGACTTGCTAGCCCCTCCTGCCTTATAGCAGATTAATGTCTATATCTCATGGATAAGCATTTCATATCGTTGCCTCAAGCGGTCTGGCTGTCCCCTAAGTACTGGGGATTAACCTTGTAGCACTGCCTAACTGCAGGAGCCTCTCCATTCGATAAAATTTCTCTTGGTACTTTTGAACAGCTCCCACCACTGCCTGCATAGCAGTTGTCACGCTATCATTTGGGAACCTGGATTCCACAGGGGCTACTGCATACCAGGATGACATCTGTAGCTGCAAGCTGATTGGTGAAGAGGTGTGGTATTCATCTTGTAGGTTTTGTACCCATGGCATGTGGCAAGAAGTAGGGTCTAGCAAGCAGACAAGTGCTGCCAGCCAATGCTGCAGTGAAATACACTCAGCCATCCACGGAGTGTGTGTGATCAGACATGCTGCCAGGACTAAATACCGTACAAGCACTGTACAAAAACATGTGGTGGCACGTGATCGGCCGGGCAGACCAAAAATGGCTGAAGAAAGGGAGCTGTCTTCCAAATGGAAATTTTACAATGTTATCATTCTTGGTTTTGGATTTTTTCTTCTGTTCACTGCCTTTCAGACCACGGCAAATGTTCAGGTTCGGCTGCGTACAATCGCAAAGACTGTTTGTGAAATTGCCCTACGTCTCAGCAGTATCACTGAGCGCATGTCCTTTCTTCTCGTTCAGACCACAACTATAAGTGTGTTCTTCTCTGAAAAATGCAATTCTGTGAGTTGATCGCCACTAAAGCCAAGTAAGGTAACCCGGGGTAATTCCAGTCACGGGGTATTTCCAGTGACTCGAACTAAACCAGTCGTTCGCTACAAAACACTACTCTTTCAAGCACAGCTATAACACTGCGCTGGTGTTGGCAGCACTGAGCTACAACATACCTGATAGCGAAGTGAGATGCTTGCTTCCCGTGCGCTGCTCGGCCGCCGCCTTTAGTAGCAGTGAAAGAGTTGCCGCCATTTTTCTCGAACAAACCTATATATCTCCAAAATCCACCCCAAGTGAAACACTTGTGGTTTCAATACTTCGGAAACAGGTAGAGGCCAACAGTCAAGGCGTGACTGAGCGCTTTATAGGCAAGATGGAGATTTGTACACATTGCCCAGTGTAGGGGATTTGGGAATTAGGCAATCAGGACGAAACTGCTGTCTTCGACACTTCCATCCTTCGTTGGATGACAGGGGAGGCGATCACTGGTTGCTGCAAATAGGACTTTGATAGGTAGGATGAGGGTATTTCGGGCGGTGTTTTTGGTTACCCTTCAGCACTTCCGAATTCGATCAACGCGCTCTTCTAAACTAAGGAACGAAGAGTTACGTAATGCAGGTTATTTTCAGTACTGTGTATGTACTCCTACACAGATGAAACTAACACTGACTTGCTGATTGCTCCTATGAGAAACGAATCATTTTAGTATGCCGGTCAAAATCCCAAAATTTGCTGTTCATGGGATATTTCCGGTCACTGGCTCAAAGAGCTGAGTTTCGCAAATGCTGCTGGTAGTAGGAACGCAGGTGAGTGACGGAGGTCTGGCTGCATTGATTGGTATGCTCAGGCCGAAGTCCAGGATTACATCGAGTCCTGCTGACGTCTGGAGAGCAATGCAAGTGTACAGCACAATAAAAATCTGTGGGAAAGCAAGCATAAAGTGAAGTACTAATCATCTGCTGCTATCTAGTGTGATGGACAGTAACAACATAACCGTTCCTCCTCCTTTCTTAGCATTGTACTTGAATTGGGTGAGCAAATCGCTTGTTCAATGCATTTTCATGATTTGACTTCTGATCTTACATAATATCCCATGACCGGAATTTCCCCGGGTTACCATATGCATCCTACGTTGTATTGTATGTACTGTGTCTGTCTTCTCCCTCCCATCTTGCAGTCAACACCCCTCCCATATGCAGGCAAGCTACAAATTCACCTACTGGGTCTCTGTACTGTGCCACACCTAACATTGCACACATATGACACATATCTACACCACTGCACATTACAAATAAGCAGTTATGTTGCCAAGGTTACTTTGTAGGGCATACAGCAGGTCAGTTACAGACTCTCTCTTCCCTTTCTCCATGGTATTCTCTCCTGCTGCCTCCCTCCTTCCTTCTTCTGCTTCCCTCCACTCTTCTCCCACTTCCCCCCACTCTCCTCTCTTCTCCCTCCACTCTCCTCTTTTCTCCCTCCACTCCTCTTCCTCAACTCTTCTCTCTCCTTCCTCCACTCACCTCTCCTCTCTCCTTCCTCCACTCACCTCTCCTCTCTCCACCCTCCACTCTTCGCTCTCCTTCCTCCACTCTCCTCTCTTCTCCCTCCACTCTCCTCTCTCCTCCCTCCACTCTCCTCTTTTCTCCCTCCACTCCCCTTCCTCAACTCTCCTCTCTCCTTCCTCCACTCTCCTCTCTCCTTCCTCCACTCTCCTCTCTCCTTCCTCCGCTCTCCTCTCTCCTTCCTCCGCTCTCCTCTCTCCTTCCTCCACTCTCCTCTCTCCTTCCTCCGCTCTCCTCTCTCCTTCCTCCACTCACCTCTCCTCTCTCCACCCTCCACTCTTCGCTCTCCTTCCTCCACTCTCCTCTCTTCTCCCTCCACTCTCCTCTCTCCTCCCTCCACTCTCCTCTTTTCTCCCTCCACTCCCCTTCCTCAACTCTCCTCTCTCCTTCCTCCGCTCTCCTCTCTCCTTCCTCCACTCTCCTCTCTCCTTCCTCCGCTCTCCTCTCTCCTTCCTCCACTCACCTCTCCTCTCTCCACCCTCCACTCTTCGCTCTCCTTCCTCCACTCTCCTCTCTTCTCCCTCCACTCTCCTCTCTCCTCCCTCCACTCTCCTCTTTTCTCCCTCCACTCCCCTTCCTCAACTCTCCTCTCTCCTTCCTCCACTCTCCTCTCTCCTTCCTCCACTCTCCTCTCTCCTTCCTCCGCTCTCCTCTCTCCTTCCTCCACTCTCCTTTCTTCTCCCTCTACTCTCCTCTCTCCTCCCTCCCCTCTCCTCCCTCCCCCACAGACTCCCTTGGGTTCTACAGGTGAGTAACATGTATTGCATGTGTTCACTGACAAGACAGCTCATTTCATGTACATAGTCTGAGGACATTTCAATGGCCCCTTCGACAGTATTGAGGTCTAATGATGTATCCAACTAGGTACATGCATATCACGTGGTCTAATGGTAATAGTTCTAACATGGTCACATGGCGCTGGCTGATTTATCACCCGGGGGCAATAAATTTGCTAAGTGCCTGAGAGGTCATGTTAAAACTAACTTGTTGCAATTTGAACGGACTAGCGCGTAGCTCAAACGTTCCCTGTCGAATTGAGTTATTGAACGAACTACCTGAACGTTGCTATAGCTGTATTCTGTTCCGTGAATTGGGAAAGCGCTCTGCGAAGAACGGCTGTTCGGGTCCTGCAAAGTCATCCAGGTTTGACTTTACCATAACAAGCAACTATTTCGAAGACCTTCAAGCAGGATATCAACCAAAGACAACTGTTTGCAATACAGAATGGTCCCCAAAAGTGATTGGTGCAAATGTTTAAGAACCCATTTTGAAGCAGCAGTCGATAAGTAACCTATCAGGTTGATAACTACCCCTGCAGGGTGATAACTTACCCTCACTACATGTTATCCCAGGTTTACCCATGGTAACTTGTTTCCATGTATGCCTTCATCATGCAACAAGTTGCTAAAGGGATGGGAGGGTGTTCATGACATGACAGTCCTTTGAGTGGTGATAATGTCTCTCTCTCTACTCTCTCTGTCTCTGCTGTTCTGACTAGCCTCTGTATTGTCTACTTCTTTCTGGCCGTCTTCACCTGGCTATCACCACCCATTACCGGACTGATTGGAGACAAGCTGTCACTCTTCATCTGCGGGTTCCTCTATTGGTGAGACATTGGAGAGAAGGGTTGTCTGTTGCCATGGTAATATGTTGCAATGCTCTGTTTAGTTTGTAGTTTTATACCAACTCTCAATGCGGTATGTTCCTCACTGTTTGACGATCACAAATCACAGTATTCTATCAACTGTCACTTCCCCACCTCGTCCCCATCTCATCTCACTTCCTCCTCCTCCTCTCTTCCTCATAGTCTGCTTATTGCAGTATTGATTCACCCGTTTGTTGAGACACTGTTCATCACTTCAGCGCTGCTGGGCGCAGCTGGAGGAGGTCTGTGCCTGCACAACACGAGGGAGAGCAGTGCATGTAGCCCAACAGTGAGGGCGTAGAGACTCGCTGTTACACATGTAGGGATCACTTGTAGTGGTAGCACTCCAGCTATTGTTATTACAGTATTGTTAGGGGCTAGCGCACCAAACTCAGACTAAATCACGCCACCCATAGTCAGAAGTGTACACACGCTCTTATTGATTGCATGCCAGATGCTAATCGGTGCATATGTTCATCACCAGGTGCTCTCTCTCTTTCTTGTGTTGCTAGTGCTGTGGACAGCGCAGGGCAAGGTCTTGTTTGCCAATT
>OX465046.1:5249783-5324783 GCA_949841015.1 Aplysina aerophoba
GGTACCATATGTTGGTGTTCAGAACAACTGCAAGGAAGCAACAATATCTAACATTTATTACAGTTGGTGCTTGTTATGCAATTTGCAGTAAGCATGTAACCGCACACAGCTGGAGACTCTGTCTACCGCGCATGCCCTTATTTCCTCATGCAAGGAATCTTAAAGTGTGTTAGCACAGCACTTTAACAGTACAATGTGCAGTAATTACTGCTGTGCAGGGTTAGGCCTAAATTGCTACGTACCTGTATAAATATGTACATACACTATCCCTTAGTGAAGCCTTGTGCACATAATTGTTCTAAATGTGACTGCACTGACAGCCACGCACTTTGTCTGACCTAAGACAACATAGCTAGCATTGGAAACTACTACAGGATGTGGCACGCGGCTGTAAAGGGTGGCTCTTGTGTGACTCACACAGGTCCCCGGTGTTGACTGTCACATTGAAGGTGTGGCAGATGTGCTCACACTCAGGTTGAGGGGCCACAGTCCACGTCTTCTTGCCCCTGAGCTGAGCCTGCCAGGAGGGAAGGGCAACCAAGTCGAGCTGCAGCAGTAGGGTAAGGAGGGAGAGAGAGAGGGTGACACAGCATGTGTCCGTATGTATGATAAGGAGGAGTGAACTTCTCCAACAAGCTGTTTGCTGTAATCAAGTGGCTGTCGTGTGTGTACATGTGTGTGTGTTGTGTATGTGTGAGTGTGTGTGTGTGTGTGTGTGTGTGTGTGTGTGTGTGTGTGTGTGTGTGTGTGTGTGTGTGTGTGTGTGTGTGTGTGTGTGTGTGTGTGTGTGTGTGTGTGTGTGTGTGTGTGTGTGTGTGTGTGTGTGTGTGTGTGTGTGTGTGTGTGTGTGTGTGTGTGTGTGTGTGTGTGTGTGTGTGTGTGTGTGTGTGTGTGTGTGTGTGTGTGTGTGTGTGTGTGTGTGTGGCAATCAGTCATCGGTCCACACGGTCCTGATGAGGTCAACGCAAATGGTGAACGACTACTTGACTTTTGTGCCAATAACAACCTGATCGTGTCCAATAGTTGGTTCCAGCATAAGTCCATCCACCAACTAACCTGGTATAGGAATGGTGACCGTTCACAACCTGGCCATATGATAGACCTAGTCCTTATCAACAGGAAGTTCCGTTCTAGCATGCTAGACACAAGGGTTTTCCGTGCCACCCACTTGCAATCCGATCATGAGTTAGTTATGTCTACTATACGTTTCAAGATCAAATCCAAGCGTCTGCAACAGAAGAGGGCTCCTAGTATCCAGACTGAAGGTCTACCTAAGGAAACAGTCTTTTCCTTCCAATCTGCACTGTTGGATGCTCACAACCATGCCTGCCAGCACGCAACTGGTGTTGATTCCATCTGGGCTTCCTTTAAGGAGGCTGTCTCATCAGCATCTGCCAACCTACCTAGGGCCCCCATGAGACAAGAGTGTGACTGGGTGACGGATGAGGTGAGAAACCTATCCCGCAAGAAGAAGGACGCATGGATACACCTCTGTAACAGCAGAACTCCAAGCACAGTTGATGAATACAACCATCTTTGTAAGATGACAAAGCTAGCTGTGGATAAGGCCAGGAATGCATGGTGGAGTGCTAGAGCAGAGGAGGCAGAAAGGCGAGCAGCAGTTGCTGAGTGTCTAGGACGTGGTGGATCCTTGATCAGAGAACTCCGGCTCCTGGGCAAAAGTGTAGCAAAGGCTTCTTCCTCAACCCTTCATGCCTTGGATGGTACAGTACTTACAAGTAATGATAGCAAACTTCAGCGCTGGGCTGAGCATTTTGCCTCAGTAGCTAATTGTACCTCTCATGTAAGTGAAGCCACCATTGAAGCTCTACCATCCATACCAGCCTCCATAGGGAACAGCTGCACTGATGATGAGCTGTGTGCACTCATCACTGAAGAGGAAATCAGTGCTGCTGTCTCTCAGACAAAGAATGGGAAAGCACCAGGCTTGGATGGCATTACCAGCGAGGTACTGAAGCTTGGTGGGGAGGTGTCCATACGTTGGCTCACATCTATCTTCAATGCTGTCTGGACGAACGAGTCAGTGCCCAGTGACTGGACCAAGCAGTTGATTGTGCCAATTCACAAGAAGGGCAGCCAGTCTGAGTGTGACAATTTTCGTGGCATTGCCTTGCTGAGTGTTCCCAGCAAAGTGTTCACAAAGGTTATCTCCAATCGTTTGAAGCCTCGTCTTGAACTTCTTCTCCGTGAGAGCCAATGTGGATTCCGCAAAGGTCGTGGCTGTAACGATCAGATCTTCTCGTTACGCATTCTCATGGAGAAAGCAAGAGAGTTCCATCAGCCTCTCTATGTGTGCTTCATCGATCTCCGAAAAGCATACGACTCGGTGAACCGTGATGCCCTATGGTCTGTCCTTCAACAATGTTACAACCTCCCTGAGAAGCTGCTGTCTATCATTCGGGCTGTACATGACCACTCCACTGCTGCCATCCGTGCATACAGCAAAACCTCTGATGAGTTTGCTGTAACATCAGGGGTCCGTCAGGGGTGTGTGCTGGCTCCTGCTTTGTTCAACCTTTACTTTGACATTGTAATCCGTATGGCCATTGACAAGCATTGCCAAGAAGGACGGGGTGTGCACATTGTGTACCACCCTGATGCGAAGCTAGTTGGCGATCGTAGGAAGATGACTATGGAGACCTTGGTCACTGACCTAGAGTATGCGGATGATATGGCCTTAGTCTCTAGCTCCTGGAGTGATCTAGAAGCAATGATCAGATCTCTCAACTACCAGTGTAATGCCATGGGACTGACCATTAGTTGCAAGAAGACTAAGACCCTAGCAGTATTACCTTCTCCTTCTTGTCAGCAGCCTGAGCCCATCCTTCTCAACCCAGGTGCAGACCCTGTGGAACCTGTGGCAACTTTTCAGTACTTGGGAAGCACAGTCTCACAGGATTGTAACACTGGTGCAGAGGTGACAGCCAGGATTGTGAAGGCCTCACAGGCCTTTGGATCACTCATGCGCAAGCTGTGGCTACAAAGGAGGATCAAGACCAAAACAAAGCTTCGTGTTCTCTCATCTGTCATCATCCCAACACTTCTATATGGCCTTGAATGTACTGTTCTTCTAGAACCGGAGGTTCATCGCCTACAGAGCTTTGTCATGCGCTGTCTTCGCACCATCCTGTCCATCTCCACCTGGGACAACAAGCGCAATACATCCATCCGCAAGACAGCCAAACAACAACGGGTGTCCTCACTACTTTCCCAACGCAGACTTCGTTTTGTAGGTCATATTGCTCGCATGGACGAGAGTCGCCTACCCCGTCAACTGCTGGTCAGTGCACTGCCTTCAACAAACGCTCTGTTGGAGGCCAGAAGTGCAGGTGGAATGACTTATTGGTAAGGGATCTGAAAAAGTTTGGTCTTGGAGATGATTGGCGCAGCAAGGCTATGGACAGACAGGAATGGAGACAGATTGTAAAGAGGGAAGTGGAGCTTGTAAATGAACGTGACGAGTTACAGGAGAAGAAGCAAAAGGATGACAGAAAGCGCAGACGTGAAGGTCGGCAGATGGCCTCTGAGGCTGCTCTGCACTGCGAGCACCCTGGGTGTGAGTTTATGGCTCTGAACAAAGCCGGTCTGGTGAATCACACCTGTCAGAAGCATCAGCAGCCTCAGCTTGGTCAATGTGCACACTGCCAAAGGACTTTCAACCGCCAGGGTCTGGCCAACCACAGGCGTTTCTGTGGTTCAAGAGCCACCAACAATTGAACTTTCTCTCCACCTATCATTTTTTCTTGGCCTGTATCACTCCACCTCTCATGAGGTACTTGGGAGTGCAAACAGAATGGAAGGAAGGTGTGTGTGTGTGTGTGTGTGTGTGTGTGTGTGTGTGTGTGTGTGTGTGTGTGTGTGTGTGTGTGTGTGTGTGTGTGTGTGTGTGTGTGTGTGTGTGTGTGTGTGTGTGTGTGTGTGTGTGTGTGTGTGTGTGTGTGTGTGTGTGTGTGTGTGTGTGTGTGTGTGTGTGTGTGTGTGTGTGTGTGTGTGTGTGTGTGTGTGTGTGTGTGTGTGTGTGTGTGTGTGTGTGTGTGTGTGTGTGTGTGTGTGTGTCAAGAGATGGAGTGGACTGGCCAGGTCGGCTGACCCGAATCGGCTCTTTCTGCCCAAGGCCAATGGTGGTCTAGAACTACCCCATCTGGTCACTATGTACAAAAAGATCCACGCTGCCAAGGCTGGATCGCACATGTACTCTGGTGACTCTGCTGTCCGGGCTATTGCCACTCAGAACACCCTCCACGAGTCGCAACTTCAGCGCGCCCTGTTTCGACCTCACCAGGAGGTGGTAAGGGTGATGAAGGAGGATCCCAGTGCACCCAAGAAGCGTGTGATTGCCCGAGTCAAGGCAACAATCCACTCAGAGGATACTGCTGCCAGACTTGCCCACACCACCGGCTTGCCAGTACAAGGGCTGACGGTGCGGGAGTTTGAGGGACGGGCAGCCCTGAACTGAACAACAGCCATCTCAACCCTCCCGGAGTGGTGCTTTAAGTTTGCCTTGAACTCAGTGACGGACACTCTTCCCCACAACTCCAATCTCTGCAGATGGAAGAAGTTGCCCTCCCCGCAGTGTCAGCTCTGCGGAGGGTACCAGTCCTTGGCCCACATCCTGAACTCCTGCCCGAAGGCCCTTGACCTGCGACGCTATACCACCAGGCACAACAGCGTGTTGAAGACCATTGTCTACTTCATCAGAAGCCACCTGCCTGATGGAATGCGGGTCACTGCTGACCTGCCAGAGGAGGAATACAACTTTCCCCAAGACGTTGCCAGCACTGACCTGCGACCTGACATCGTCATCTGGGACAGTCAGGTCATCCACATCATTGAACTGACGGTCCCTTTTGAGACCAACGCTGTCGATGCAGCCGAGCGGAAGACCCTTCACTACCAGGATCTTCGTGAGTCCTGTGCCCTCCGTCGCCGTTCTTCCATCATCACACTGGAGGTGGGCTCAAGAGGCTTCCTCTGTGCAGAAGGCTTTCAGAAGCTGTACAGCTTGCTTTGCACCAAGAGCAAGAGCAGACAGAAGTTTGAAGTCGAAGTGATCAGGGAAGTCATCGCATCTTCCTATGACATTTGGTGCAAACGTAACTGGTGTGCCTAGTGCTTGTTGCTTGTCCTTCAAGATTGACTTTTGCATGCTTTTCTTTTTTATCATATGTATATATCTAATGCGTTACGTACCAGGTCACCTAACCATACTGTGCATGTTCATCGGCAGAACATCTTGGCAGTGTTAGGTTCACCTTCATGTCACTCGTATCTTTTTTTCCCTTTTTTTTTTTTTCAATTAGCCCTGTATACACGCTTTCAGCCAGTCTCCTGTACTGGTCTTTCTTATAATAATGACTGGTGACATGTGAAAAAAAAAAAAGTGTGTGTGTGTGTGTGTGTGTGTGTGTGTGTGTCTGTGTGTGTGTGTGTGTGTGTGTGTGTGTGTGTGTGTGTGTGTGTGTGTGTGTGTGTGTGTGTGTGTGTGTGTGTGTGTGTGTGTGTGTGTGTGTGTGTGTGTGTGTGTGTGTGTGTGTGTGTGTGTGTGTGTGTGTGTGTGTGTGTGTGTGTGTGTGTGTGTGTGTGTGTGTGTGTAGAAGGATGCCTGAATACATTGGCTAAATTGTGCACTAAGCTATCCACCTCACAAGATCCGTACTCAGGCAGTGAAAAAAATACACCAACTTGCGTGTAGGAGTAGTCACTGCCCCTAAACTGTACAACCTACATACAGTCTACCAACTGGTGAAGCATATGTACGTATATCAACCAGGCATGTCCTCTTGTATTGTTCCTCCAGTTGTGCGCACTCACATGCATGAAGGCCCCTGGGCCAGGAGAGCCCATGAATATCCAAGAGGTGCGGGTTTCCTCTGATTCAGGTTGAGGAGGGATGAAGTAGGGCTGGGAGTAGTGCTTGGTCAGCTCACCGCCAATCTTGGGGTCACCACTGCTCCTGCACATTGTGGGGGGGCGAAGAGGTGTGCGACATGTCACTTGTGTGGACAGTCTTAATTGTAATTAATGATTACATTAATTACAATAATTATTTTTGTCACGCTATGAGCCAATACGTAAGGCATAAGCCTCGTCTGCTGCATGTAGGCAAAACGATATTCTGTAATTAATTTTATACAATTTAGAGTTTGCCAGTTCCATGTAGTGTTTTAATACAGTATGGAAATTTGTCAATCAAAGCTTGTACTGTATGTATTAGGAAGTGTCCCGCTCACCATCCAATGTACCACTTTTTGCCTCGCATTGCTGCTCTCTCATCTGGCAGAGTGAACAGGTCGTAGAGGTCTTCCAGGTCTGAGCGGTACATGAAGAATTGTCCCTCCTTTGTGTCTTCCACCAAGGACTCGGGGTTGTCTGCATAGAGGCTCTTGAAGTAGTTGTAGGTGAACAGTTTGCGTGCTTTCCAGCCATCTGTGGCGTCAGTAACAACAATTGGGACTCCGGTGTAAGCGTATTTGCGTACAAAGTCATCCATGGAGAGATTTTTGAGGCGTGGTGCTTCAGTGATGCCCGCACAGAAGCTGCAATTTGTGACTGGGAGGCTGATCAAGCCATCAAATGGGATCCACCAGGAGATGCAGTGACCACCTTCTCGAATGGTGGAGGCAGCAAAGTATGCAAGGGTGCTAGGAATGGCAAGAAAACACAGGATTGGAAGGACAGTGAAGGTAACAAAACTTGGAGTGGGGAGGTACCGGATGAACCACAGCCTTGGGTGAATTTCATTGACAACTGAGAGCTCCAGTTTCAGCCTAGACTGCAAAACTCTGTTTTGGATGCCTTCCACTCTTGCTTGTGCAATGGCATTCTTGAAGGCAAGAGCTACATCAGCCTTGGTCTTCGGGACTACTGGGGGGTCTTCACTTTGGATGTTGCTGTGATCGGCAGAAGCAGCGATGTCTCCATCCATCTTTGATAACTGTCAATTGAAATCTAGCTAGCTTGATTGGTACAGATCAGAGGGATTATTGACAAACAGTCTCTATATGGCTGTTGGATGTTTAGCTGCTCGAGTCCAAGATCACTTAGCTATATTAGAATGTAAGTGCTATAGTTACTCCCTCGCTCACTGCAGCTAGCTCTATTGCAGGTATTTCCTACAAACTAACTGAATAGCTTCCTAAACCTATGTGTTGTCCCCGCCTCCTGGCATTGATGTGCCATATTCAGCGGCTTCAGCATGGGACGTGTGAGATTAGGAAACTATTGCATGTTCGCCTTCAAATTAAAGGCACGTGATGGGCACGTGATCATCCACGAGGGTAGCAAAATGGCTGCTCAGAATCCGCTTCATTTTAGTCCGTCGGACATTCACCACAACCCAGAGGGCTGGGGGCCTGGCGATGTATCCGAACAGGTTAAAGATACTGAGGTAGCATTCCATTTTAGACTGCCTGAAATTCACGACAACCCAGACGGATGGGGGCCTAGCGATGTGCCCGAACAGTTTAAGGACACTCCGTACCAACCGTTTTCCAAGGGAGACCGACTGGGCAAGGTGTGTGGATCGTGTACACGGCTTACGTGTGGTGCTTGTGTTGTTCGTGCCGTTAGCACAGTGTGCCTTGATCCAACGTGCATAGGTTGCCGACTGGAGCGGGAGCATGTACAACGACAAGAGGCAAGCGAGTAAGGGCACCACTGGCAGCCGTCCTGTCACTCTCTTACTCCCTCCTGTCTCCTTTGTTGTACAATGTGTATCGATAAGCACCATGTACATGCCTTGCTGCATTGAGATAGTTACTCACAGACATTCATTGTAGTGAGTCAGAATTGCCGTGAATATCTCTTCTGTTCTGTTTCCCTCTGTCTCTCTCTTCACCCCCTGACCCTTTCTCCCTATTACTCCTCTCCCTCACTTTCCCTCTGTCCCTCCCCTCCCCCTTCTCTCAACCGTCTTCACCTCACCTCCTTCCCCATTCCTTTCTTCCTCCCCTCCTTGCCCTCCCCTTTCCTCTTGTCCCCACCCCTCCCATCCCCTCCCCTGCCCTCTCCGCCCTCCCTATCATGCACTCTCAGACAAGTACAACGTTGGGTATGGGGCGGGGGCCAGTGCATACGCATACTTCCACAACCAGGAGGAGGAGATGAACTTTCAACTGGTGGACTTCAGCAAGCCACAGAGGATGCACAGGACCAAGATGAAGCTTGCCTATGTTAGTCAGCCCACTCTGTATAGATGGTCATGTGATGGTCACATGCAAGTCACATGGCATGCAGTCACCTTGAGCTCATTGCTTATGTAGCGCCAGCAGCGCCGAGGATTTGACGACAGACGGAAGGCACCACAGCAACCTCAAGTGAAGCACAAGTGTGTGTGTGTGTGTGTGTGTGTGTGTGTGTGTGCGTGCACGTGAGTGTGTGTTAGTGTGTGTGTGTGCGTGTGTGAGTGCGCGCGTGTGTGTGTGCGCAAGCATTCTTCCCTCTTGATATGTGACACACATCCACAGAGTAAATTGCTGGTGTCACTTTCTGCCCACTTAGGGAAAGAAGAAGCAAGAATGCACGATACCACAAGTCCATCAGATTTTATGTGAGTCTCACTATGTAGTGTACATGCACGTAGATGTATAGCAGTGCTGTATGTAGTGTACATGCACATAGATATATAGCAATGCTGTATATAGTGTACATGCACATAAATGTATAGCAGTGCTGTATATAGTGTACATGCACATAGATATATAGCAGTGCTGTATGTAGTGTACATGCACATAGATATATAGCAGTGCTGTACATAGTGTACATGCACATAGATGTATAGCAGTGCTGTATGTAGTGTACATGCACATAGATGTATAGCAGTGCTGTATGTAGTGTACATGCACATAGATGTATAGCAATGCTGTATATAGTGTACATGCACATAGATGTATAGCAGTGCTGTATATAGTGTACATGCACATAGATGTATAGCAGTGCTGTATGTAGTGTACATGCACATAGATGTATAGCAATGCTGTATATAGTGTACATGCACATAAATGTATAGCAGTGCTGTATGTAGTGTTGATAATGTGACGTGTGTGCCCGCGCATTTTCTGCAGCAACCCAACCAAGTACAGACCAAGGCTCGAGACCCCTCGGTTGAGGTAAAGAACGACTGGAAAGTAGTTGAGGGAGGAGAAATTGATTTTGCACAAATGGCCAAGCTAAATCTTCCTCTTGAGAAGAGACCAGAAACTCTGTGAGTTGTGACTTCTGTACAAGTGCCTGCACCCTGCGAGGGTGCAATATGCCTTTCGTTTTAAGCTATGTCACAGTCGGGTTGCGGCATTTATACCACCATGTATCAGGCTCCTGATTTCCTTATGTGCCTCCATCCCCACCCCCCTTCACTCCCCACCTTCTTACCTCCCTCCCACCTCCCCTCCTCCCTCTCCACCTCCTCTCCTCCCTCTCCACCTCCTCTCCTCCCTCCCCACCCCCCTCCTCCCTCCTAACTCTTCTTAGGTGCACTCTTGGCTCTCTGGGTCTCTACCAGAAGCAGTTTGACCGTACCAGTGTCAAGAACCCTACTCCACTTCGGAGAGTGAACCGGAGACACTACCGAGTCACTACCACAGACGACCCCATTATTAAGAAGGTTTGGACTCTGCTCATTTAGCAATTCCTGCTCAGTCCAAGCCATTAGCCTGCTTCTCTTTACTCCCTTCCTCTCCTCTCCTCTCCCCCCTCCCCTCCCCTCCTCTCCCCAACCCCCTCCTCTCCCCCTCCCCTCCCTCCCCTTCCCGAATCTCCCCTTCCCTCGCCTCCCTCTCCCCTCCTCTTCCCTCCTTCCCCTCCTCCCCTCTCCATCCCTCCAAGCTTGCCAAAGAAAACCCAGACTGTAATGTGTTTGCTACGGACACCATTCTCACCACTTTGATGACCTGTGCCCGTTCTGTTTTCTCTTGGGATGTCATTGTACAGGTTAGAGGTAGGAGGGTTGGGATGTCATTGTACAGGTTAGAGGTAGGAGGGTTGGGGGTCATTGTACAGGTTAAGAGTTAGGAGGGTTGGGGTCATCGTACAGGTTAAGAGTTAGGAGGGTTGGGGGTCATTGTACAGGTTAGAGTTAGGAGGGTTGGGGGTCATTGTACAGGTTAGAGTTAGGAGGGTTGGGGGTCATTGTACAGGTTAGAGTTAGGAGGGTTGGGGGTCATTGTACAGGTTAGAGGTAGGAGGGTTGGGGGTCATTGTACAGGTTAGAGGTAGGAGGGTTGGGGTCATTGTACAGGTTAGAGGTAGGAGGGTTGGGGGTCATTGTACAGGTTAGAGGTAGGAGGGTTGGGGGTGATTGCACAGGTTAGAAATAGGAGGGTTGGGGTCATTGTACAGGTTAGAGATAGGAGGGTTGGGGGCCATTGTACAGGTTAGAGGTAGGAGGGTTGGGGGTCATTGTACAGGTTAGAGTTAGGAGGGTTGGGGTCATTGTACAGGTTAGAGGTAGGAGGGTTGGGGGTCATTGTACAGGTTAGAGGTAGGAGGGTTGGGGTCATTGTACAGGTTAGAGGTAGGAGGGTTGGGGGTCATTGTACAGGTTAGAGGTAGGAGGGTTGGGGGTCATTGTACAGGTTAGAGGTAGGAGGGTTGGGGGTCATTGTACAGGTTAGAGTTAGGAGGGTGGGGGTCATTGTACAGGTTAGAGGTTGGAGGGTTGGGGGTCATTGTACAGGTTAGAGGTAGGAGGGTTGGGGTCATTGTACAGGTTAGAGGTAGGAGGGTTGGGGCCATTGTACAGGTTAGAGGTAGGAGGGTTGGGGGTCATTGCACAGGTTAGAGGTAGGAGGGTTGGGGGTCATTGCACAGGTTAGAGGTAGGAGGGTTGGGGGTCATTGTACAGGTTAGAGTTAGGAGGGTTGGGTGTCATTATGCAGGGTAGAATTAAGATGGTTGGGGGTCATTGTACAGGTTAGAGGTAGGAGGGTTGGGGCCATTGTACAGATTAGAGGTAGGAGGGTTGGGGGTCATTGCACAGGTTAGAGATAGGAGGGTTGGGGGTCATTGCACAGGTTAGAGGTAGGAGGGTTGGGGGTCATTGTACAGGTTAGAGGTAGGAGGGTTGGGGGTCATTGTACAGGTTAGAGTTAGGAGGGTTGGGTGTCATTATGCAGGGTAGAATTAAGATGGTTGGGGGTCATTGTACAGGGTAGGGGTAGGAGGGTTGGGGGTCATTGTACAGGTTAGAGATAGGAGGGTTGGGGGTCATTATACAGGGTAGAATTTAGATGGTTGGGGGTCATTGTACAGGTTAGAGATAGGAGGGTTGGGGTCATTATACAGGGTAGAATTAAGATGGTTGGGGGTCATTGTACAGGGTAGGGGTAGGAGGGTTGGGGGTCATTGTACAGGTTAGAGATATGAGGATTGGGGGTCTTTTTTCTCACTCTGTAGAGGATCGGTAAGAGCCACATCTTCTTTGATATGAGGGAAGGATCCAAACTTGGTGAGTCTGCTCCACGCTCCACTTGTTACTCCCTTGAGATGCTTGTGCCTGTTTCTTGCTGTGCCTAAAGCAGACAGACAACATGTAGCACATTGTGTACGTGTGCCTCACGTGACCTTCTGTGGGGTTTCCTCCACTTGTGAACTTTTGCCCCAACCCCCCATGATGGTTTGTAGACCTCCCGACAGTGAATGAGACAGCTTCGCCCCCACCACAAGATGAAAAGGGTATTAATAGTCAAAACTCACTTATGACTGAGGCGACCTACATTAACCAGAACTTCTCTCAGCAAGTTCTGTCTCCAGTGAGGCTCTCGCACTGTGTTGTGCATGTGCAGGTAACATTATGATTATATGTACTCCATCCTCCACAACCCCTCCTCCCCCTCCCGCCTCTCCCCCGCTGGCTGCAGACTCCTCCAAAATCAGACAAACTGAACCTGGATGGTGCCAACCCGTTTGACGACGAGGAGGACGACAGAAGTACAGAGCTGGCTTCAGTTGCGTACAGGTACACACCGTGACAACAAATGACTGTTGTTGTTGTTGTTGTTGTTGTTGTCTTCATTGTTGACAGTGTTGTCGATGTTGTCAGTAATCATTGTGTGCATGTGTGTTGTGTAGGTATCGTAAGTGGGATCTGGGTGGCAACATCAAGGTGGTGGCACGGTGCAAGTTGGACGCATACATGCAGACCACTACGGGAGAAGCTCTGGTCAACATCAAAGCGTGCAACGAGTGGGACTCCAAGGTACTGTGACCCACATGCACATGCACACACACACACACACGCACACGCGCACACGCACACACACACACACACACACACACACACACACCACCACTCAAATAGAAATACCTGTGGCTGCAAGTATTACATAAGTTACTGCATGTGTGTGTGTGTGTGCGTGTTCTTTGTTGTGTGTGCTCTGGCTAGGCTGCATCAACTGCCGAGTGGCGGACCAAGTTGGACAAGCAACGTGGTGCCATCCTGGCCACAGAAATCAAGAACAACGGCTTTAAGATGGCTCGCTGGACCATGGAGGCAATACTGGCGGGGGCAGAATTCATCAAGTTTGGCTACGTGTCCCGATGCGCTCCAAAGGACTCTACTCAGCATGTCATCCTGGGAGTGCAGCAGTTCCAGCCCCTGGAGCTGGCAAAGCAGATGACGCTGAATGTTGGCAACGCATGGGGTGTTTTGAAGGTTATCATTGAGTGCTGCTTGAAGCTGGAACCGGGAAAGTACATCATTCTGAAGGACCCCAACAAGGTAGGCAGAGGCATGCACACACACACACACACACACACACACACACACACACACACACACACACACACACACACACACACACACACACACACACACACACACACACACACACACACACACACACACACACACACACACACACACACACACACACACACACACACACACACACACACACACACACACACACACACACACACACACACACACACACACACACAGCACCCAGAAACACACACGCACACACAGGATGGTTATGTGGGTTGATACCCTGTGTTACTGTGACACATTTCCTCTGCTGACAGCCTGTGGTGAGGATCTATGCCCTTCCTGATGAGGATGAAGAGGAGGAAGATGATGAGGAAGAGGAAGAGGAGGAGGAGGAGGAGGAGGAGGATGAAAGTGAAGGGGAGGATGAAGAAGATAGAAACTAACTTTATTAAGCTCCAACATTAATTGACAATTACTGATGTAGTCAGCTATGTAGCATGTCTTGTACAACTCATTGCAACTTGGATCTATCTCACATGCTGCATTCTTCACCACTAGCAAAGACTGCCTTGCTTCATCTCCTACGTACGATCGGTGCATTTCACTAGCTTTACAGTTCACACTTACACTATCCCGCCAAGTGGATCAAAGAAGTTAAAGCTTTAAATTTCATTCTCTGAAAGATACTGTATATTGAAGGCTTTTTGTATATAATAATATGTATATATAATTATGACATTTCTCTTGATGGCAATGATAAATATGCAGACTAGATACAATGACTACAACAGTTCAGTGGTTGTGAATCTTGTATAATATATTGCAATATAGAATGATCTCCGTCACCGTCAACCTTTTGACCTTCCGCTATATTGCGTAACCAATGCATATTCTCTATTCAAACAGGGTAACTATATACTGTACTGTATGTAACAAATTGGTAGTTGTTCCCAGCTATATATATGATACATAAATATACCTTCCGCTCCAAAAGTCAACAAGTCTAGCAGTGATCGATAATACTTAAACAAGTATACAGCTGGTACGTATATTGGTCATTTTATCCGATGACCTTCACTCTCAGTAAATTCATACTCTTGTTTGTATGCATTATGCATTGATTCTGCAATAACATTATGACCATGGGTGGGTGTGACGGACCTGTCCCTAGACAGACACATGTCAAGGTGGTTTGCCCCAAGGCATTTTTATATAGCACAACCCAACACACCCCAGTACAACTGGACATTACGAAGCTTGGGAGGGAGCTACTTCTGGCTGTGGTTATGTTTTGTGTCTGTGGTCATGTTGCTTGTCTCTCCCTTCCTCCCCTTTCCTCTCGTCCCCTCCCCTCCCTCTTTATTGTGCACCCTCAGACAAATACAAAGTTAGCCATGGGCCGGAGCCAGTGCATACGCATACTTCCACAACCAGGAGTCTTCACCTCACCTCCTTCCCCATTCCTTTCTTCCTCCCCTCCTTGCCCTCCCCTTTCCTCTTGTCCCCACCCCTCCCTTCCTATCATGCACTCTCAGACAAGTACAACGTTGGGTATGGGGTGGGGGCCAGTGCATACACATACTTCCACAACCAGGAGGAGGAGATGAACTTTCAACTGGTGGACTTCAGCAAGCCACAACGGCTGCACAGGACCAAGATGAAGCTTGTGTGCGTATAGATGGACATGTGATGGTCACATAATAGTCACATGATAGAAGTCTCCTGATGGTAGATCAAAGTAGCTATATAGAGAGATATAATGTGTGTGTTCACATATCATATTCAAGGCTGTCATCTTACTATATAGATGGCCCCTACAATACAGAAGTGTGAGCTGGGCTTTTGTCATATATGACTTTGTACAGTAGGTGTTCTCTGTTGACCATGATGCTCAAAACAGACTGTTGAGGTACAGTAAAATGGCTAGAAAGTGACAATGTCAGTTGTTTCCAGCTATTCTGCTCCAGAGTCATGAGTCTAGCAGTGGACATACAAACTAACACCACAGTGCATTGTATATGAACAGTATAATTATACTGGTATTAGTTAACTGATGACCTTTTACTCTACATAAATTCATACACTTGCTTGTATACATAATGTACTATTTTCATCTGAGCATGGATAGAGGTGACCTGGATGGTGTCAAGATGTTTTTTCTCAAGGGGTGGGTACTCTATCTAAAATTCATAGACTATGAAGTGTTGCATAAATGTATAAATTATAGTTATCATAATGTTGTAACACCCTAATGTGGGTAGTCACAACCCTGCAGCAGGGTTGTGTACGGACTACTCAGATTTCAAGGCCTATTTATGGTGATTTGCGCATGGTCACACCCTGTTCCCAAGGTGCTATACCAGATGCGGTCAAATTATTCGCGGACTAAACTTTCGCGGTTTTCGCGGTCTGGGAGCCATCCGCGAATATCTGGGCGAAGGTGTTGCGTAAGTGTTAAAATGGACGTCGAACGTGCACAAATACCCATTGTTCCATTGTTCCCTTTGCAGCGTCTGTGGGTCCAAATACGACCCGAGGAACGGAGGAATTGGGCTTGATTTGCTAGGTTAGCGACGGTAGGTAGGTGTCAAGGTAGTACGCGATAAGAAACCCCGGTGGTACGGCTGAAACAACGCCTGACAAGTACGCAAGGGCTTTAGCCAATCGACGAAGCCTCAAACTCCCAAAGAAGAATGGCCGCACTGCTTTACGAAGCTCTAGCCTGCCTGCTATACGCTAGGTTCTGCCTTCACGCTTCTAGATTCGCGCAATTGGTACTCTGATATTTTAATACATATATTATATTACAAATGCATAATAATTTATATGTAATATAAAATTTGTGACCACATGCATCCGGGAAACTAGAAACCGCGATTTTTTTTTTTAAATAAAATCCTCCAACCGCGAAAGTTTAGTACGCGCATACGGTAGCCTATCTGGCCGGAGAGATGAAGCTTTTGAAGGGTCCACTTCTGTTTGTAGCGGTGTGTATCATCGTTGGCAGTACCACGTTGGTGATTGCAAGGAATGGTGATAAACATGTTGATATATCCCTGCTAAGAATTCTAGCTAGCTACTTCCATTATTTAGCTGTAAGGTTGTATTATCCCAATCGTCAACATGCCTTTCTGATTGTGTTAACAGAGGAGGAAGTTAATGGAAGCACACCAATACATTTTCAGCCTAAGATTGTCTTTCCTAACTGCAGTCATACCCTTACCCCAACCAATCCACATCACTATGGCAATCATCTGGCAGCCGTTCCCAACCTCAGAAATAAGCCTAACATTCACACTGAGAAACAATTTCTGGACAAACTTGATGACCTAATCACTGCCTTTCAAAAGAATGGTTCTGAAGTTGCTGTCATTGTCTTGTACACCTACCTCGCCCCCTGTGGAGAGTGCACACAAAGGATCATACACTATTTTAGAGCTAAGCGCCAAGTTTGTCGTAATATAATTGTAGTGTACACAGTGGGCGCAGGTAATGATATCAATGTAATTCATACAGAGCAGATGCTTTGTCAGAATGGTATTACACTGCATCAAGTTGGCAAGTCAGATTTCCCAAGCAACACAGCAGAAGGAAATGCAGCAACTCTAGACTTTGAAAGTTTCGTTGAATACTCTTTTCCAGGTAGAGAGTCTATGTTTAATTCACATGGCCAATGTGATATGAAGAGTGAGGATGAGGATGATGAGGAGAGGTGGGAGGAGAAGTGTTCTAAGGAGTTGAATGATTGTACATCTAATGACAGATATAAAATGGAGAACAAGGAGGAGAAGGAGGAGAAGGGAGAGGAGTGGGAGGAAGAGGAGGAGGAGAAGGGAGTGGAGTGGGAGGATGATAAGGAGTGGTGGGAGGAGATGTTTTGTAAGGAGTTGAATGATCCTACGTCTAATGACAGATATACAATGGATAACAAGGAGGAGGAGGAGGAGGAGGAGAAGGGAGAGAAGTGCGAGGAGGATGAGGAGTGGTGGGACATGGAGATGTTTTTTAAGGAGTTGAATGATCCTCCGTCTAATGACAGATATAAAATGGAGAACAAGGAGGAGGAGGAGAAGGAAGATGAGTGGGAGGAGGATGAGGAGTGCTACAGGAAGCAGGGGAAGTTTTGGTTTAAGGATCATACATCTGATGGCATATGTCAAATGGAGAACAAGGAGGAGGAGGAGGAGGAGGAGGAGGAGAAGGGAGAGGAGTGGTGTGAAGAGAAGGATCCAACGTCTGATGGCAGATATAAAATGGAGAACAAGGAGGAGGAGGAGATGGGAGAGGAGTGAAGGAGAAGGAACAATATAGGGGGAAGAGGACTGCATTGATGGTGATACATATAGGAGTGAAATAGTGACAAAATTTAGCTAGATACTCCAACATACACTAGGTACATGCATGCATAATACTCTTACCTGACTCTTGCCGTATATGCACTGCACGCATATGAAGTGTCATTTGCTTATTGTGACATTACTAGGTGAATCCGCTGCATTGTGGGGCGCTCCTGCGAGTGCGACATGCATAGTATGGAGCGCCAAATGCAGCAAAAATTCGACCATCGATGACCATGTACATGGAAAGCCAACCGGTGGAAAAAGTGTAGGAACAAGGAAGGGGATGCCATGACATTCGAACAACCCAGGTCAACATTTGCCAGCTTCAAGGCACGTTGGATACGTACTTCATCATCCCTACATCTGGCAACATTTGATTTGTCAAGCTATAAGCTACTATTTCAGACAATGCTACCCTGACCTTCACTACTGAAGCCTGGCATTCATTATTCAATGTGTGTATGTCAGTAATTACTTACCTGCATAACATACTATCATCAAACAGAATTGTAACATCTTGAGACAGTGGCTAACTCTCGAAGTGGTTTATTGGTCATTAGGAATACTTACAGTCAGTTGTGAGTTAGTAGCCATTGCTGCTGCAACTATAAGCAATCCAACTGCCAATGTGATGTGTCATGAAGGAAATGTTGATGTCACCAGCGAACATTGTGAAGCTCCATGTCTGTTCCATGCTCTGATAATAATGTTACAGAAGCTGCAAATGCTTGCCTAACCTCATTCACATCTCTCAGTGGGGGTGTATCATACTGACTTAGCTAAAATGTTGCCAGATGTAGGGATGGTGAAGTACGTATCCAACGTGCCTTGAAGCTGGCAAATGTTGACCTGGGTTGTTCGAATGTCATGGCATCCCCCTCCTTGTTCCTACACTTTTCCGCCAGTTGGTTTCAAGTTCCATGCAGCTCTATATATATATGTTGAGAACGCCTATCTTCAGGTTTAATTAAGGTGGCTCGCTACGCTCGCCCAATAAGCCTTTATGCAAGTTGCATTACATTAGCTGCATGGCACTTAATTAATTTAGGTTTTCAGTAATGTCAGTCATCTCATTGAAGAAATTTAATGCAGCTGTATCAGTGGAGAACTAAGTCTAATTGAATAGCTTACCCATGCATATTTCATTTGTATAGCTTTCTCCTATCATATACATGTTGACGTCATCACTGCATCAATTTTCTGTGGAAGTCTTTAAATGGAATGACACACTCAGCATGCGCGTAGGATTATGTTTCCCCATTTCTCTTTCATACAGTATACTTTACAACTCCTATACAGAAGTACGCATGAAGGACCAGTTAACTTCTAACACTACTTCAAAGATTGGTTTAGCTCCATGTACTAGCCATAGAGGTGCAAGATTTCCCCCATTTCCTACTTGCAAGGATAAACCAAATAATTCTAAATCCGACTAATATTATACGTAACATGGTCTGAATTAAATTAAAAGTTTTGTTGCTGGCATGAGAACAGCTGAAAGGAGGTGCACTGTGCATGCTTTATTTTGAAATGTCAGTAACAGTAAAGTGTAAGAAGCGTAGTTCCTACATGTGTATGAATACCTCCTGCACTTTTCAATGAGAGGGCCAATTTGCCTTCACTTTGCAACAAAACACGGTTTCTTATTTAATTCAGAGCATGTTATGTATTATATCTATTGCACAATTATTTGCATTACAGCTGCACCACACCAAGAGTACATATATACTCTTGCCACACGTGCATTATGGAGTTTACATGTCTCAAGTACATACACCAACTGAAAACACTTTAGAGTTCTGTCATTCCTTCTGCTGATGCCAGACTGTAGAGGAACTTCTCCATTGCCGGTGTCAGCTTCCTTGCTCTTAGTATCTCAAGTGTGAGTTTGGCCTCACCTTCACCCTCTCCTGTGGCTTTCTCGGCCAATGACCGCACACTGGAGATCAGGTCCCTGGTCTTCAGGGTGAGGTCCTGCACACACATGGGCATGCAGTTAACATGATGTCGTAGAGGCTCGTGCTACAGTATATGGTGTTGATATAATGATAGTATCCTGCACACACATGGGAATGTAGCTCATGCTACAGTATATAAAGACCTGAAGTGATGCTGATGAGCTTACACGTAGCAACAATTTCAATGTGAGCAGGATGTTTCGACCTCGAAGGTCTTTGTCGGTTACAAAATAAGTTCAAAGGAGTTAGAACATGCAAGCACAAGAAGTGTACATGTGTGTCTCACCTCAAGGCAGTGTGTGGCGTATACTGTATACGCAGGTACTGCATGTACGTATGTACCTTGACAAAAGACTGTTCACTGCGACCCCCATCTTCTGAAGCTTCAAGCATGAACATGGCAATTTCTTTGTGGATCTTACCCATTACAAATGCTTCTGCAGTAGCATTGCGGGAAGGAGATACATCACACACCATTACACACAAATGCACACGTGCACATGCACACACACATGCACATTCAAACACATACAGACACACACACACACAGATACATGTACATATACATCAGTATACACAATATACATGTACGTACATCAGTATAGACAGTATACATGTACATCAGTATGCACAGGGCATATATACTGTATGCATGCGTACAGTACTACTAAAGCACATTATTACAACTAGGTACGTATGTACGTACGTACCTTTAGCATGTTGGGCAGGAGCCATGGAGCCTGCAGGGACTGGAGGAAGAGGACACAATGTAACTCTGTGACAGAGTGACAGAGTGACACAGTGACGTTATTTGTGACAGAGTGAGAGTGCACTAGCACCAGAAGGCCTACATGTTGTAGGCACCAATTACAGATGACACACAGGTCACACCACACATTAGACAGTCTAGAAGTGGCTCAGAGTTTATGCAGATCAGTCATGCTTGTCATACTGTGCTGATTAAAAATACTTTACCATGTCAAACGCGCGCAGTTCGAGGGTACCCGCGAGTACCCGCGAGTACTCGCACAGAATTCCTTCCATTAGCACACAATACACACTCTCGAGGTGTAAAATGGCGGTCTCGCGGTCGACGTGTAAAGCGAGAGCCAAGTGTAAAATCGTCAGTTTTATCGAACGAAAGTTACTTCAAACGTAATTTAGTGATGGCAAATCAACTTTATAGCTGCCAGAAGGAGCGGATCGCGTCTTTTTGGAGAAAGGAAATAATATATATTGATACAGCATGTAGAGAGGAACGAAGCGGTTGGAAGGGCACTGAAGAGGATGTTATTAAACCCACACCTCAAGTCGTTGATTCTTTGTTATTCTGCTATTTTGACATTATATATATATGTATATATCAGTGCTGCATGGGGCAGTGATGCCCTAGTGTGCCTTTGTACATGATGCACTTAAATGATGATGATATGATATGATATGATGATATATCAAATCATCACAATTTTAGAGTCAGAAGGGTCGAAGAACCTCGCGCACCACTGTTAGAAAGTGGGAATATTGATGGGAAACCAACTGTGGACTGCATGATCAGCATCGCTCTGGAAGACCCAGCAAGAATACTTTCGAAATGGCTGCCTTAATATGGAAGCGAATGGTGACGTATAAATAATTAACACTTTGATTTGCGTGTATTCGCACGAGTACTCACGGACGTCCTAGGACCAACTGCGTGTGGTCCGCGTTTTAGTGGTAAAGTATTTTTAATCAGCACTGTACGTAGTTCACTCTGGCCAGTGAAGAAGGTAGATGAAAGGGGCTGAAGTAAACTTTCTCTGGCTAGTGTGAACAAGAATACAGCATATCACTTATTTGTTGACAAACAAATCCACTTACTGTTGACAAACAGGTCGTAGAGGTGTGAGTGAGACTCAATGCTGGGGTCAGTGCAGCCCATGACGTAGCTGGACTGCTGCTTCAGCTGCTCAACCTTAACACCACCCAGCTCCACATGAGGGTATACGATGCCCCAGTTCTGGCGGTGCCACACAAGCTGAGGCAAAGCTCTATAGGCAAGGCAAGTCGATTTCATTAACCACACACATTATGACAGCAACTTCAAACACCCTCCTTGTTATCACCTGATCCTCAGGCCTTAACCTTCCGCTGGTTCCCTCTTGTTCACCATCACACTCTCCCTACACCCTCACACTCTCACCATGTGACCATTAGACGATGCTCACCGGGTGACCTTTAGAAGGACCTCCAACTGAGGGCTGTGCACAGCGACTCTCTTCTTCAGCAAGAGTGCCACATAGATTAGGATACTCTCAATACCAAACATTTTAACAACCTCTGAAGAACAGATGTTGAGCAGACAAAACCAGACAGCAATGTGGAGTAATAAGTAACGGGATGAGCTGTGTGTGTAGGGGGGCTGTGTGTGTGTGTGTGTGTGTGTGTGTACGTGTGTGTGTACGTGTGTGTGTGTGTGTGTACGTGTGTGTGTGTGTGTGTGTGTGTGTATATGTGTACTGTGTACCCTTCAATGATGAGTGAATGAAGGCACGTTTCTTGTCATAGGACTTGTCTGTGACAGAGAACCTCTCCTTGCCACCATCTAAACAGCTGCACCAGCCCTTGGTGTACACACTCATGTACTGAGCCAGAAGGCTGGGAGGGGAGCCACTGGCAGCCTCATACGTTGCAGCCAGGACTTCAGACAGGTCAGAGTACTTCTCGGGATTGAAGTCCTACCAAACAAAGAGAGCAGCTGTAACAGTGGGGATGACCCTGTAATCTAGCACCTACGCATGCATACGCCAAACAAGTGAGTAAGAAGTGTACAGGTGGTCTCCTCATAGCCCCCACACGGGCATGCATGACAGCAGTTGATGAAGCTATAGCCCCACACACTGACCTTGGCCTGGAGTATCACAAAGAAGTCTTTCACCTGTAGAGAATGTTGGAAATTATGTAACACATACACATACATACATACATACGTACATACATACATATAGACAGACAGACAGACAGACACAGGCAGACAGACAGACAGACAGACACAGGCAGACACAGGCAGGCAGACAGACAGACAGACAGACAGACAACACTGAAGAATACACATACAGTAGGTGGCAGGATGGGTGGTTCACAGCTATAAATCAACAAACCCAAATGGAACATTTAGCTAGTCACGCCTGCTACAAACATTCTCATCGCCGTCCCCCCAATCGCTCGTTGTGCACGCATGCGTCATGTGACTTCCTTGCAATCTGATTGGATCTTCGAATTCGCTACTTGCCTTATGCCAGCAGAGCACTCTTTCGCGCCTAATAAAATGGCGTCCGGCGGGCTGTCTCCTGTAATCAGTGAGAATTACATTAATAGTAAATACTTGACGATCTTCTTCCACGGGGCAGGGAGTCACAAGACGGTCCCGTAATAACACGTCTTAGGGCCTCACCAGCGGGTGACCGGTGTGGAGTATTTTTAGAGATACTCTGCATCGGCGCAGCTTTGTATGGGAACAAGCAAACTGAGAATCGCGCATCTTGCGTCATGCATCATGCATCTTGTTGAATCATACGGTTGAACTACCTGTGTGCGGACTACTCAGATTTCAAGGCTTAGTGAGCGAGCGTATGGCGGCTGTGTAGAATGGGATCTTATATATAGGGTGACGTACTTTCAGGTGCGTTTGTTATTGCAACCATCGGCTCGAATGACACGATATACTATTTTGGGACGCTGAACATGCAATACCACCAGTTGTGGTGCAATCCATTGGGTGGTTATAAAAGCTGCGGAGACTGATACATTCACCATTAGGTTCTCTGGAGTTACAAAGTGTAGCTAGCTACGGACTACTAAAGATTTCATTGTCTATTTGACTTCCGCGTGGTCACCCTGATTCCAAGGTGCTATAGCCCATCTAGCCAGGGAGTGATGAAGCTTTTGACGGGTCCACTTCTGTTTGTAGTGGTGTGTATCATTATTGGTAGCACCACGTTGGTGCTTGCAAAGAATGGTGATAAACATATGGATGAATCCCTGTTAAAATTACTGGTTAGCTACTTCCATTATTTAGCTGGAACACAGTATGATTCCCATCGTCAATATGCCATTCTGACTGTATTAACAGAGGAAGAAGCTCATCGGAATACATCAGTAGTTTTTCACCCTCCAATTGTCTTTCCTACCTGCAATCATACCCTTACCCCAGCCAATCCAGAAGAGTATGGCAATCATCTGGCAGCCATTCCCAAGCTCAGAAGTAGGCCTAAGATTCACACTGAAGAACAATTTCTGGACAGACTTGATGACCTAATCGCTGCCTTTCAAAGGAATGGTTCTGAAGTTGCTGTCATTGTCTTGTACACCTACCTCGCCCCCTGTGAAGAGTGCACACAAAGGATCGTAGACTATTTTAGATCTTCGCAACAAGTGTGTCGTAATATAATTGTAGTGTACACAAATAGCACAGGTCATAATATCAATGCATCTTATACAGCCAAGATGTTTCATCAGAATGGTATTAAACTGTACCAGATAAACCACTCAGATTTCAATTTCCCAAGCAGCACAGCAGAACGATGTGCAGCGTTTCTAGACTTTGAAAGATTCGTTGAACACTTTTTTCTAGATAGTGAGTCTATGTTTGATTCACATGACAGATGTGATATGAAGAGCAAGGATGAGAAGGATGAGGAGTGGTGGAAGGAGGAGCAGAAGTCGAATGATTATATGTCTATTGACAGATATAAAGTGACGAACAAGAAAGAGAAGGAGGAGGAGTGGTGGAAGACGGAGGAGTGGTGGAAGAAGATGAATGCTCATACGTCTAATGGCAATAATAAAATGAAAAACGAGGAGGAGGAGGAGGAGGAGATGGGAGATGAGTGGGGGGATGATGAGGATGAAGAGTGGGGGGATGATGAGGATGAAGAGTGGGGGGATGATGAGGATGAAGAGTGGGGGGATGATGAGGATGAGGAGTGGGGAAAGAAAGGGAAGTTTTGGTCGGTGTTTAAGAATCAGACATCTGTTGGCAGATATTTATGATAGAAGATTCTGACACACTTGACCTTCCATTGTGCTATAGAGCAACTAGGTATTTAGCTGATTGACAGTTGCCTCTGTGCAATAGGTTCTAACTCTGTGAACAAGTGACGCAGTAGAGGTCGCTCTGTATGGTGTGTGCCCTGAAGAGAATTGCTGTTGAAGTTCACAATTTTCTGCCATGCATGGCCGTGAGTTAGTGCAAATCTTGTCCCTGTCTGGACTCGACTACACTACATACGAAATGGAGAACAAAGAGGTGGAGGAGAAGGGAGAGGAATGGGGGAAGGAGGATGAGGAGTGGGGGAAGGAGGGGTTTTGGTTAGGGTTTAAGGATCATACATCTGATGGCAGATATAAAATGTATAGTGGGAGAAGTTTGGAAGGAGTTGCAGATCATATGTCCGATGGCAAATATCTAGAATATTAAAAATTTCAAAGGGGTTTAGGAATGTTTGAAAAAGCATAGAAACAAGTGGTGACCTCTCAATAGCTACTTTGACCCATCACATTTCTTTGAGGGTGAGAAGTAGTCTCGTACCCGACCCTGTCCGCCGGCCGCCATTTTATTCGCCGCCTCCCAGGGTCTGGAAAAGACTGCACCCAAAACCCTTGCACGTCTGGAAAAGACTGGTGCAGTCTTCTTTTCAGACCCTGGGAGGCGGCAAATAAAATGGCGGCCGGCAGGCAGGGTCGGGTACGAGACTAGGTGAGAAGTTCTAAATCTCCTAGAGTGCACTCAGGACCACTCTGCAAGAGATTTAGGACTTCCGATCCTCAAAGAAATGTGATGGGCACACTGATTCTGTAGGGATCGTCTCTGTTTTTGCTTAATTGTACTTATGTTTAGCCATTAGCTGTCAGGAAATATTTGGTCCCCCGTAATTTGCGGTCCGGTCGGACCGAATATTTCCGAAATATTCGGTCCGCCTCGGAAATATTTAGTCCCCCCTAGAAACGCGCAGGTAAAAACGTAGGAATACTCAGCTGCAGATGGCAGAGCGAAAGATGAGCGACAGTACAGAGCAAGAAGACATTATAGACTGGCCGATCGCATACCGCACGAGCGGGTCGTACCCAAGGCTGTTGTCGAAGGACCAAAAGAGGGCAGTCTGACGACGCGCGCTGACGATCGAGGTTGACAACGGGGAGGTGTACGTGCAAAAGCAGATGAAGCGTGTAAAAGGTATCGCTTCACGAGAAGAGCAAGTGCGGATACTAAACTCCTGCCACTCAGACGCTACTTCAGGCCACCTAGGTACTAGGAAAACGCGGAGGAAGATCGCCGAGAGGTTCTACTGGAAAGGGCTGTCATATGAGGTCAAAAATTTGTGGCCACTTGCGATGTTTACCAGAGGATGAACCGAAATCCTATTCTCTAAAGCATGTACTTTCTCTAAGCGTATCCGCAGCTTATCGCTGTATTATTTGCATTCGCGCTCGATCGATAGGATTGCTTTTGCTGCTGACCCTTTTAAACGTATCGTAGTTCGTCTATAACTTCATAAGCCTACTTCGTTCGGGTGGAAAGGCATTCCATAGACAGCGATGCCGTAGCCCAGCGCTATCGCTATAATCTAGGCCTTTCGTCGGTGGGAGATCGAGGGGGACCAAATATTTCCGAGGCGGACCGAATATTTCCGACATATTCGGTCCGGCCGGACCGGAAATAGGGGGGACCGATTATGCCGTGACAGCTATAGCTAGCTAATTTACTGAGAAACATTTCTATTATTTAGCTAGCTATGCTAGGTTTAGCTGCGAGGTGCTGTGTATACGCGACAAAAGAAGACGTCCCGCCGTTCTGGAGAATGTGGCTGGCTGCGTGAGACTAGACGGTCCGGTAACAAAATGGCGGCATTGGGGTATGTTTATACATTGGTAAAACAAACGTCGTGTTCCCCTGAAGGCTGTATAAGTTGGAATCCCACCGACGCTGAGTTCCTAGATCTCCGCACGTCCTCGTGCATGACTGGGATCCTTGACAGGTGTCTGTGTCAAGCGCTAGAAGCGCGTAAAAATTGAACCAGGGACAGTCCTACAAGACGTGACGTCAGATAATTCAGACACTGTGTTTGTTTGTTCGCAGTAGACGCCAAAACTATGGCACAAATTGACGCCAAATGCTCAGGAATTACGAAGAACAACTCTACGAAGAACAACTCGAAGGTGTTCTCCGTGGGGAGAAATTTCCCGTTTTAATGCTCTCGGGGGGATATCGTGAGATTTCTGGTTTTTCCTTCGCGCCCGACCGCCATTTTTACTAATCTTTCCACTTCCGGCTCTTGCCTAGACTTTTTAACACAGCGCTTTCGCCAAAACGGCGTCGACCGCGCGCCACATCGCTAACTAGGCAGATGCTTACAGCATCGTGGGGGCGAGCCTGAGCGAGATAAAGGTGCCGATGGCATGCAGCTATTTGCGTTGGACTGCATAGCATACATTGTAGATGCTGATACGGACCGAGTGTTTGCTTGTATGAATGATATGTAGAGGCTAAAGCTGATTCTAATGGAAGTTGGATGTTAATTGAGCACTGGTACGAATCACATGATCTTGTCGTAAGCCAGGTGAAGAGCGATTCTCAGAACCCTCAGCAGCGGTTGTGTTGCTGAGCGTTCTTCTTAGTGGCGTTCCTGTGGGCATTGTATAAAGGAGTGATCTGCTGACTACTTCGCTTAGGGTCCTGTGAAATTCTCGAACGTGGAGGAAGATTAGTTGGCGCTATTCCTTCGTACGATGCCTGTATTCTTGCCTGGCTGAGAGGTTGGAGCGTACGCTTCGTTTCGGACCACTTCCTTCTCGTTTGACGCTGTCCGCAGCGAGTATTTGAGGCGCACGCAACGACTACGCAAAGGGCGGCCATCTTGTCCATTTTGCACCCGGCATAAATTGGTCCCGTGGCCTAAGACGACGTACGGCACATATATACATATATATATATATATATATATATATATATATATACATACAGACTGCGGTGGCGTACTTCACGTAAGTGTGGGGCTCGCTCAGGCTCGCCCCAATAATTGGCTTATTGTTACGAACTCTCAAAAGAAACGTCGCTCATTCGCCGTTCGAAAATTGCCGATATTTCGAACGTTTCGTCTCTAACGTCGCCCTCGTCGACCTAGAATGGCTCTAGCTAGGGGTAGCGCTCTTTGTCGAAGAAAAAAAGTATTTAGCAACTACTTCTGACGGCCGTTTCGACTTCTCTCGTAGTGATGCCGACTTCGAGGAACTGGCTAAAGGCTTGCAGCTAAAGAACACCAGGTATCAAGCTGATGGGCCCTGAAAATCTACAGCGAGTGGGCTAAGGTACGTAGGGAGCGTACGGATGAGTCGACTCTTACCGAAATGAGCCTGCTGGCTGACAACAGAGACGCGCTGTGTGAAGAATTGTGCAAATTTGCGATGGAAATCAAAACTGACAAAAGCCAGTATCCACCGCGGAGCATCCAGCTACTTCTGTGTGGACTGCAGCAATACATCAGACAGGAGAGGCCACAAACGCCAGTTAACTTCACGAGCCACTGCCACCTACACCACAGCCTTCACCTGAAACTGATCCACTAAAGGGCATAGATATTAATGAACTCTTTGGTTTTGAATTATAAGTAACATTCAGGTTCGTGTCATTAATCATGATTCACTTATATAGCTATAAGCAGTTCACTTTCATGTTATTGCAATTGACGTGTAAATGGCAATAATAAGGAGCAAATGCAATCTTGCATGCTGACAAATCGATATTATTAGAATAGTAGCTACGACTGTTATGTCTACTAGAAAGGAAGAACAACAGACTCTAAGGCATAGTTATCATAGTGGAGCAAAGTGATTGGCTGTAAATAAAAGCCCAGAGCTCCTGGCCAATTTATCAACCAGCTAGCCATGTTATATACAATATATGTCATGGCTCAACCCTTTCATCTTTCCGACGTTGCCATGGCAACATACAATAAAAGCCTTTCTGCAAGTTGCATTAAATTAGCTGCATCATATACTCCAATGGCACCTAATTAACTTAGGTTTTCAATAATGTCAGTCATCTCACTAAAGAAATTTAATGCAGCTGTATCAGTGGACAACTAATCTAATTGAATGGTTTACCCATGCATGTTTCATTTGTATTAGCTTTCTCATGTCATCACTGCACCAATTTCTGTGGAAGCTTATAAGTCTTCAGCTAAGTAGAATGACACTCAACATGCGCGTCTGCGAGTATGTTTCCCCATTTCTCCTTCATACAGCATAGTTTACAACTCCTATACAGGAGTACGCCTGAAGGACCAGTTAACTTCTAACACTACTTCAAAGATTGGTTTAGCTGCATGTACTAGCCATAGAGGTGCAGGATTTCCCCCATTTTCTACTTACAAGGATAAAACAAATAATTCTAAATCCCACTAATATTATACGTAACATGGTAAGAAACCAAGTTTTGTTGCTGATGTGACAACAGCTGAATGAAGGTGCACTGTGCATGCTTTATTTTGAAATGTCAGTAACAGTAAGGTGTAAGAAGCATAGTTCGCCTTCACTTGGCAACAAAACATGGTTTCTTATTTAATTCGGAGCATGTTACGTATTATATCTATTGCACAATTATTTGCATTACAGCTGCACCACACAAAGAGTACATACATACTCTTGCCACACGTGCATTACGAAGTTTACATGTCTCAAGCACATACACTGAAAACACTTTAAAGTTCTGTCATTCCCTCTGCCGATGCCAGACTGTAGAGGAACTTCTCCATTGCCGGTGTCAGCTTCCTTGCTCTTAGTATCTCAAGTGTGAGCTTGGCCTCACCTTCACCCTCTCCTGCGCCTTTCTCGGCCAATGACTGCACACTGGAGATCAGGTCCCTGGTCTTTAGGGTGAGGTCCTGCACACACATGGGCATGCAGTTAACATGATGTCGTAGAGGCTCATGCTACAGTATATGGTGGTGATATAATGATAGTATCCTGCACACACATGGGAATGTAGCTCATGCTACAGTATACAAAGACCTACAGTGATGTTGATGAGCTTACACGTAGCAACAATTTCAATGTGAGCAGGATGTTTCGACCTCGAAGGTCTTTGTCGGTTACAAAATAAGTTCAAAGGAGTTAGAACATGCAAGCACAAGAAGTGTACATGTGTGTCTCACCTCAAGGCAGTGTGTGGCGTATACTGTATACGCAGGTACTGCATGTACGTACCTTGACAAAAGACTGTTCACTGCGACCCCCATCTTCTGAAGCTTCAAGCATGAACATGGCAATTTCTTTGTGGATCTTACCCATTACAAATGCTTCTGCAGTAGCAACCAACAAGTGGAATTGCGGGAAGGAGATAACATCACACACCATTACACACAAATGCACACCTGCACATGCACACACACATGCACATTCAAACACATACAGACACACACACACACAGATACATGTACATATACATCAGTATACACAATATACATGTACGTACATCAGTATAGACAGTATACATGTATGTACATCAGTATAGACAGTATACATGTACATCAGTATGCATGCATACAGTACTACTAAAGCACATTATTACAACTAGGTACGTATGTACGTACGTACCTTTAGCATGTTGGGCAGGAGCCACAGAGCCTGCAGGGACTGGAGCAAGAGGACACAATGTAACTCTGTGACAGAGTGACAGAGTGACACAGTGACGTTATTTGTGACAGAGTGAGAGTGCACTAGCACCAGAGGGCCTACATGTTGTAGGCACCAATTACAGATGACACACAGGTCACACCACACATTAGACAGTCTAGAAGTGGCTCAGAGTTTATGCAGATCAGTCATGCTTGTCATACGTAGTTCACTCTGGCCAGTGAAGAAGGTAGGTGAAAGGGGCTGAATTAAACTTTCTCTGGCTAGTGTGAACAAGAATACAGCATATCACTTATTTGTTGACAAACAAATCCACTTACTGTTGACAAACAGGTCGTAGAGGTGTGAGTGAGACTCAATGCTGGGGTCAGTGCAGCCCATGACGTAGCTGGACTGCTGCTTCAGCTGCTCAACCTCAACACCACCCAGCTCCACATGAGGGTACACGATGCCCCAGTTCTGGCGGTGCCACACAAGCTGAGGCAAAGCTCTATAGGCAAGGGGCCGATTTCATTAACCAGACACATTATGAGAGCAACTTCAAACACCCTCCTTGTTACCGCCTGATCCTCAGGCCTTAACCTACCGCTGGTTCCCTCTTGTTCACCATCACACTCTCCCTACACCCTCACACCCTCACCAAGTGACCATTAGATGATGCTCACCGGGTGACCTTTAGAAGGACCTCCAACTGAGGGCTGTGCACAGCGACTCTCTTCTTCAGCAAGAGTGCCACATAGATTAAGATACTCTCAATCCCAAACATCTTAACAACCTCTGAAGAACAGAAGTTGAGCAGACAAAACCAGACGGCAATGTGGACTAATAAGTAACGGGACGAGTTGTGTGTGTAGTGGGGCTGTGTGTGTGTGTGTGTGTGTGTGTGTGTGTGGTGTGTGTGTGTGTTTGTGTGTGTGTGTTGTTTGTGTGTGTGTGTGTGTGTGTGTGTGTGTGTGTGTGTGTGTGTGTGTGTGTGTGTGTGTGTGTGTGTGTGTGTGTGTGTGTGTGTGTGTGTGTGTGCATGTGCGTTTGTACCCTTCAGTGATGAGTAAATGAAGGCACGTTTCTTGTCATAGGACTTGTCTGTGACAGAGAACCTCTCCTTGCCACCATCTAAACAGCTGCACCAGCCCTTGGTGTACACACTCATGTACTGTGCCAGAAGGCTGGGAGGCGAGCCACTGGCAGCCTCATACGTTGCAGCCAGGACTTCAGACAGGTCAGAGTACTTCTCGGGATTGAAGTCCTACCAAACAAAGAGAGCAGCTGTAACAGTGGGGATGACCCTGTAATTTAGCACCCACGCATGCATACGCCAAACAAGTGAGTAAGAAGTGTACAGGTGGTCTCCTCATAGCCCCCACATGGGCATGCATGACAGCAGTTGATGAAGCTATAGCCCCACACACTGACCTTGGCCTGGAGTATCACAAAGAAGTCTTTCACCTGTAGAGAATGTGGAAATGATGTGACACATACACATACATACATACATACATACGTACATACATACATATAGACAGACAGACAGACAGACAGACAGACAGACACAGGCAGACAGACAATACTGAAAATACACATACAATAGGCTGCAGGATGGTTGGTTCACAGCAATAAATCAACATGGACAGCATTCCTCTAATGGTGTTGGAGTTGAGTGTTTGTGGATGCTCCAAATGCACCCAGGCTACTAATCTTTCTGTATTTAATTTCTCAGCTCACTCTGGGAATTTTCTCTGTTGGTGTTCTGTGTATGTAATACCACAACTTGTCAAAATGGCCAAAGAGGGATACCAGCTGTCCCTCCTCTGAAGTGTCCTGGACCAGTAGGTTGCAGCGCCTCAGGAGCACGTCCCTCAGGTCCCCTTGCACTGTCGGAAAGGACCACACCCACAACAGGTCGCCACTGCTGTCCTTCTCTGCAAGCAAGACAGGGGCCATTTACTGCATGCAGAAGCACAAATAACACAGCTAACATTATGAAAGGTACTAGCGATGGAGTTAGAACCAACTGTAAATACCCATAGTGCCCATTCATCCATTTGAGGGTGTCAACTGCTTAATCTAAGCCATTAATGTGGCAGATCCATTCAAATAATTAGTTACTGAACATTATAAACAGAACTCTATTGAAGGTGACCTCTTTCAGACTTTTGTTTACAGCTGGATATTTGTGCCAAGCTGGTGCCATGTACATTATCTCTACACAACATACAGTTACAGTATCCTAGGCAACGGTATAAGAGCGCATCCTTTTAGCAGACTCATGGCAATAGGCCGGCTGAAGCAGTTGCAGAATGCTGGGTTGGCGAGCAGCTCAACAAGTGATGATGCAAGGAGATTAGGCAAAACCTCACGTCGTTTCTCAAAGCTTTAGAATGATGGTGGAGAGCTCTAAATGGTGATGCGCTGTTCCTACGCCCCACAACCTCGGCTAAAACTCACCGACAATGCATACACCATTCATCTCAGTCGCCATTTTCTTAGCATTGCGTAATAAGCATTAATTAATTAAGGTAGTGAAATGTGTCAGTGAAATTGATACACAGAGAAGGTTGGGCTTGGCTTGTACTCCAGACTGAGTGATTGGTACCTGCATGGAAAGAACCGGACATTGCTTTCTTAGTGACCATATATGGTAGCACAAGACTGCAGGGGAAATGGCAGGGGACTCTAGTAAGGTGCAGTGGAACCTCCCTATAAAGGCCACCATTGGGACCCAGCTGGTTGTCCTGTATAGAGAGGTGTCCCTAATTCAGAGGTAGATTTGTACATAGCTCTATGTGGTTGGGACTGCAGGGAGTGTCCTCATCAGAGAGGTGCACTCTATTCAGAGTGTCCTTTATAGAGAGGTTCGGCTGTACCATTCTGATGATCTGTAGTAGTAGTAGCCATCGATGGTTCCTTTGGACTTTTGGAAGGCAATGTAGTAGAATCCTGAGAACGAGGCCCCATCAATGTCAGTCACATTGTGGTCTGGAACAAGGAACTGTTCCTACAAGGTGGTCAAGGGAGGCCAGTAGCGAGTGGTCTAGCATGTTGTGTGTGGGCAACACAGACAGTACAAGTGGGCTGCATAGTGCCATGTCAGCATGCAAACAACTATAGCTTGCACACATGAATGTAAACACACACACACACACACACACACACACACACACACACACACACACACACACACACACACACACACACACACACACACACACACACACACACACACACACACACACACACACACACACACACACACACACACACACACCACCACCACCAGCAGCAGCAGCACCTTCCATCTCATGAAGACAAAGTCAGACTCCTCCAGCTGCTCATATCGGAAAGAGTCAGAGGAGAGACCTTGTGAGAACTGCTTGAATCCTTCAAACTTATTCTGCAGGCATGCAGACAGAGACAGAGATGTATCAGCTGTGTGTAGTGTGTGTGTGTGCTGACGTCTGAACGAACCCAATGTCTCCTGTCAATGTCTTCATCCGCATCCTGCAGTACATGGCACAACACAGCATTACACATCACAGAAACTTTTAACCCACTGACAAACAACTCAATGAACATACAACTCAGCTTACCCATTTGTTTGTGATGAAATGATATCGTCTGCCGATGATTTCCCCTTCAAAGTAGGTAGTTAGGTCGGGATATTTCTGCAGGTTTCCAAACAGTAGTACAGGGATTAAGACATCCGCAATGTTTAGCGTGCTATTCTGTACGCGTTCTCACTTCTGTCAGCTCATGTATCTTCAAGTACCCACTCAGCTTGCTGTTCTCAAAGTCAACATGCTACAGAAAAGGCAAGTCTCAGCTGTTATGCGAGGCATGTGTGACCGTCTCCTTTGAATCTACCTGGACAAAAACGTCCACTCTGTAGCTGTTTCCTTTGCTCTGCTGTTGTCCCGTGAACTGAAGCCCCCCTTGCAGTTTGACGCACGGGTAGCCAGTCTGATTTCCAGCGCCGCTGTAGACAGCGGGACTTAAAACATCGGCCGCCATTTTGTTTCTATAAAATATTTCAAACACTCAGCGGGACTGTCGGTAATACAGTAATTTGATAATGAGAAAGAAATGGCGGTCTTCGTCAAGCCGCTAACGTCATTCAGTCGATTACGAGACTCTTTATGATTAACAAAGTAAGTTTGGTCATGTGTGAGGAATTACAGACTTCAGTTTCACAATAGGTTATTGCGGCAGAGTTACATCACCCTATCAGTAAGTTACTGATAGGGTGATGTAACTCTGGTGCAATCTCGGTAATTGTTATTGCACCATCAGGCCTGAATGACACGATATACTATTTTGGGACGCTGAACACGCAATGCCACCACTTGTGGTGTAATCCATTGGGAGGTTATAAAGCTGCAGCAACTGATACATTTAGCATTAGCCTGTTTTGGAGTGTGACAGTCCGGAAAATGACCCTGTAAACGTCTATCAGCCGAAGTGAGACCAACCATGGTCCGTCTGTATGGAAATGTAGTCATTGATGACAAAGTAATAGGCAAGTCAATCACGGTGTAGCGTCCTACTAGGAGCGTCAGTTCATCTACTTCTACAGAGTAAGATTGGGGTTGTGTATGTGTGTGTCTGTGTGTGTGCGTGCGTGTGCATGTGTGTGTCTACATGTGTGAGAGAGTGAGTGCATGTGTGACACGAGTGTGTGACCGTTAAGTCTTCTCTTACTTAAGGTGCTCCCTCCACATCTCTTCCTTGATCCGATAGCTATTTAGTACACACAGAGAAACACTTGTAGAATCTTGTTGATTTCAAAATGGCTGCCTTGGTTGCTGGTGTGAGTCCGCCTCCTCCTACAAAGGAGGAGGTAGTTTCTGAGTCGCCACCTCATACAAATGGGATGACAGAGGTGGCCTGTGCTCAGGAGTCTGTCATGGACACAGCAAGTCCGCCAATTCTGTCAGCAGCAGCTCCGCGGAAGCAGCCAGGCAAAGTTAGCCAAACATAAGTAGTGTGTGTGTGTCACACTGAATTTGGTCCCCCTAAACTAGGTCTCCCACGATCTAAAACAGCAACCGAATTGGTTCCCCAGGAAGTCCCCCGTTGCTGTTTTAGGCCCCGGGGGAACTAATTTGGCGGGGGAACTCTTCCACCATGACATGCGCGTGTGTGTGTAGCCCTGCTGTGCTTCACTGGTGGTAGTGCCATGACACACTGACTTGTTATAGCACTGGCTTCTTCCTCTTTAGTTTGCCTTTGTGAACCCAACCGAGGCAGAGGAGGCTGAGCTGTATGAGCAGGTGCAGCTAAGGATCACAGAGGGGCAGGGGGAGGCCTTCCTTGACATTGGAGTTGGCGATGGGTCTGCCAGTGGCAGTGGGTTGTCGGAAGAGGAGCTGGCACACTCTCTGGCCACACTGGAAAGGATTGCTGGCAAGTGCAGTGCTGACTTGACCGTCCTGAGGAGGAGGGTCTTGGATGGAGGCCTGGTGGCAGAGTGCCTGGTGAGGGTCCGGATGGGACAGGACGACTTCATGGAGATCAGGTGCGACTGCTGTATGCGTACATTTGTGCTTGTGTATGTACGTATGTGTGTGTGTGTGTGTGTGTGTGTGTGTGTGTGTGTGTGTGTGTGTGTGTGTGCGTGTGTGCTTGTTGTGTACCACAACCAATTAGCACAATCACCGTTTTATATAGTATGTCTTGCATTAGAACTGTATACAATGTACAGTACATGTGACCTTTGTTTTTGTACATGCACACTGTATATACATAATTATACAAGCATACATACATATGTATGTACGTATATAATGAGATATGTACTTGTTCCCATTTCTGTTCAGAGTTGCTGTAGTTGGGAATGTGGATGCAGGCAAGAGTACCCTCCTTGGTGTCCTGACGCATGCTGAGCTGGACAACGGCCGAGGGACTGCCCGTCAGAAGCTCTTTCGTCACAAGCACGAGATGGAGTCAGGACGGACATCCAGTGTTGGCAATGACATCCTCGGCTATGACAGCAAGGGAGCAGTAATGAACAAACCAGATGGGAGAGGTACATAATCAAGTTTGTCAGTGCATGTGTTCACTGTGTTGTGTGGTGTGCAAGTGACGGGGTGTGGTGTGTGAGTGATGGGGTGTGCTGTGTGAGTGACGTGGTGTACTGTGCTGTATGAGTGACAGGGTGGGGTGTGCGAGTGACTGTTTGTTGTGTGTTGTTTGAGTGACTTGTGATTTGTGTGTGCTGGTTGAGATTGCCCTGTGTTCCTACTTCATAGCCCACTTCACACTGTGAACCATCACTGTGCTGTATTCCTTCCACCATGCAGGTGTTCTGGACTGGGAGAAGCTATGCCGAGACTCCTCAAAGGTTGGTACCTTGCTGCATGCACAGACAACTGCTCATACAAGGTGCAGCTAGCTTCAGCAGTCAGTAATGTCTAACAGCTGAAGAAGGCCTCAATGGCCAAAACATTTCGTTTCTTCCATCGCATACATGACTTTCTCAAGTATTCACTGCTGCTAGTTATTCAGAACTCAGTGCTGTTCACCTCAACTCATTTCATTGTGCTAGTACAGTACAGTATTGATTGAGTTCTTCATTGCAAACAACTCTGGCAGCATTGTTACAAATCTTCTTCACTCCTGTTCCTTTGACACAGAACATGTTCTTTCTCTTTCACTTCTAACACACAACGCACTCTTGTGTACTGTGCACACAATGCAACAGGTGGTGACCTTCATTGACTTGGCCGGCCACGAGAGGTACCTGAAGACTACCATATTTGGTATGACTGGCCACTCTCCTGACTTCTGCATGCTAATGGTCGGAGCCAATGCGGGCATCATCGGCATGACCAAGGGTTAGTGGCAAGTTGTCACTGTTTTGCACTCATGCGCCGTAGTGTTTCTTGGCATGCGGTGAGTGATGAGATGCAATGAAGCGAAGCGAGCCATTGTGTGTGTGTGTGTACGTGTGTGTGTGTGTGTGTGTAAAATGAATGATTTAATTTAATTTTTTATTTATGGTACACACATTTATATTTAATTTTTGTGTGTGGTGCTATTCTTAGCCAATGCTTGGCAGTGGAGATGTGGCAATGGTCCCCAACCAAAACCCCTCTCCCCCTCCCCCTCTCCCTCTCCCCCTCCCCCTCCCCACTCTCCCTCCCTCTCACTCTCTCCTTGTGTCCACCAGAGCACTTGGGCTTGGCCCTCGCGCTCAATGTTCCTGTGTTTGTGGTGGTCACTAAGATTGACATGTGTCCGCCCAATGTTCTGCGTGACAACATGAAGCTGCTCATGAGGATTCTCAAGTCCCCGGGCTGCCGGAAGATACCCGTTGTGGTATCAACACATGATGATGTCATCACATCGGCCCTAAACTTCACATCAGAAAGGTGAGATGGTAGTTCTGTTCGGTGTGAGCTGGTGTGGGCGAGGGTTTGGTTTGTGAATAGATGGCAGACAGTGCAAACAGTGCACGTGTTGTGTGACTGTGATTTGAATATGGAGTTGGTCACATGGCGGATCATGGAAGTCAGTGTTGCAGTCTCTAGTGATGTACATACATACGTACATATGTACGTATGTAGCTGTGTTGTCGCTGATTGAGTGTACATATACGTATCTGTCTGCCTATGTGTACAATGGTAAATATCACAATCAGGCTGGTAACACATGAGTAGTATGTATGTACGTATGTCATTTAGAAGCAAGTACTCATGGAGGCAAGGGGTACCTTTGCATTCTAACCCGTACTTGGATTCTAATAATGGTGTTGTGGTTACTGGTGAATGTGTCATACACGCTTGGTTTGGTAGAGAGCATCATGGATAACACATGGATTGATTGATTGACGCCTATTTCCCACTCCACTCTAGTTTGATTTACTTCCTCCCCACCCCACCCCTTCAGGGTGTGTCCCATCTTCCAAGTATCTAATGTCACTGGTGAGAACCTTGATCTCCTCAAGAGCTTCGTCAACCTGCTAACAGCACGGATGCCACCCAACTGCGACAAGCCGGCAGAGTTTCAGATCGACGAGACCTACTATGTCCCAGTGAGTTGTTAACTGTTGATACGAGTCTCGTTACTATACAGTTACTCTCATTTATCCATGGACACTCCTTCCCTGCTCCTCCCCCTCTGCTCAGGGTGTGGGTACGGTGGTGTCCGGGACCTGCATGCAGGGTAGGATTTGCCTTGGTGACACTCTCCTCCTCGGGCCTCTCTGGAACGGCGAGTTTCAGCCAGTACCGATTCGCAGCATTCACCGGAAGCGGCTCCCAGTCACTGAGGTCCGAGGAGGGCAGACAGCGTCCTTTGCACTGAAGAAGGTACATAGACAGACAGACCTGTGTGCTTGCAGTCATACAGCAGCTCACCGCACCTTGTAATGACACCTGAGTTGGAGGGAGGGAGGAGGGGGGCCTTCTGGCCTTGCAGTTGTACATATGTAGGAAGGTGCTTTTAACTGCTCTGTGCTGATATAATAGGGCAGGGGAGGTGGGCTGCTGTAGACAGGTGGCAATATGCAGTGCTCTGCAGGTCCAACTGCATTACGAGCTTGCCCCCTTCACTGTGTGCAGTACAAGAGGAGCCAAATCCGAAAGGGGATGGTTTTGGTTGACTCGGCCCTGAACCCCAAGTCCTGCTGGGAGTTTGAGGGGGACATCCTCGTCCTTCACCACCCCACCACCATCAGCTGCAAGTACCAGGCCATGGGTGAGCAGAGGGGCGGGGCCATGGGTGGGCCTCACTGCAGAGGGGGTGGGGCCATGGGTGAGAGGGGGCGGGGCCACGGGTTAGCCTCACCATAGAGGGGTGAGGCCTGTGGTGTTTGTGGTACGTACTTGGATGACAGTGAAAGTACAGCTCACTAATCTAATTCACCAGTACTAGTGCAGTTCATTGTGGGTGCACCTTGTGTGACCTTTTGTCATGTGTGACCTTCTGTCATGCATTCTTCACTGCAACCACACTTGCAGTCACACTGCATTCCTTCATTCATTGGAGTCTGTGGCTAGGTTTTTTTTTGCTTGTGCAACGAGTCCAGGTCTTTGTAACTGTAACTGTAAGTGACAGTGGCCAGTGCAGTCATCTCTCACTGGGTTGGTCTGCAAGTGGTGGTGGTGGCAGGAGAGACATGTAAGACTTGGGGTGCTGCTCCTCTCCTCCTCCTGCAGTGCACTGTGGCAGCACCAGACAAACGGCTTCCATCGTTCGAATGGACAAGGACCACCTACGAACAGGAGACAAGGCCAATTGCCACTTTCGTTTCATTAAGAACCCAGAGTTCCTCAAGCCAGGGACGCGGATGGTCTTCCGGGAGGGGAGGACCAAAGCCATTGGCTCGGTCACAAAGATCTACCCCATTGTACCAGGATCCACTCAAGTGATGGGGTCCAAGCTGAAGCCAACTGCGAAGCATTACCTTCACCGACCAGCTGCTCAGGGAGGTGGAGGCAATCGTGGAAGGAGGCGGGGTGGGAAGAAGCATTCAAAAGGGCCTTACCCTGTGTCGTCTGCCAAAGATGTACCTCCTTCCCCTCCCCTGAAGCCCTTGGCAGCAGCAATCCCGCTGCAGAAAGATGCCCCTTAACTTGTGTGCTCGACTCCCCAGAATGTTTGTGACCGCATGTGTGGTACTATAGTATAAACATATATTATGTGAATTGTGTACCATTTAGTTACTATATATTATCACTATAATCTAATTTTAGAATTTAATTTATTGCATCATGCTGTGATACAGTAGAACCTCTCTAATGAGGACACTGTCAGCAGTTCTAACCACATAATATAGAGCTGTGTATAAATCACCCCTGAATTAGGGAAACAGCCAACTGGCCATGGGTCCTGTGGTGTTCACGGTTCCACTCAGTAAAACTGTGTGGGCGATCTCTGCACGTGACACTATCACGTGATATTCTTGGACCCGCCCCGTTCAAGGTCAATTTCGAGTCGTCGTCTTTTGCAAGAGCAAGCGAGCGATGGGTTTCACCGGACGAAAGAAGGCGTTCCTCACCGGAGGAGGAGGGTACGTTGGTGCACGACTGGCACAGTACCTGGAGGAACACGGGTATGAGGTAGCCATGGCAGACATTAAGTTCGCCGATGCAACCCCTGGACCCGAAAACGGCCGGAACAGGTTGCGTTTGGAGGTGGGCTTATACGTACCTTGTTTCCTCCCAGAACTCCTGTGCGCTGTGCCTGTTAATCTAAGCGAGCCACATTAGCTTGACTGTGCTTGCACGAGACGAGTAGACTGCTTTAGTGTTTGATTTCTGTGTTGCACAACCATTGAGCGAGGGCAGTGTGCAGCTGTGCGCCGTGTGAGTAGCTATGAAGCTGGCTGTTTATAATGATAACGGTAAGGTAAGCCCACTACGCTCTTCCCTGGCAGTAGTAGCTGTTGTCTCTTTATACAACTTGCTGTGTGATGTGAGCGTCGTTGTGTAGGTGGACATCTGTGACAAGGCTGCCTTGCTGGAAGCAGTTGGGAGAGTCAAACCTGATGTTGTCTTCCACATTGCCTCTTATGGAATGTCAGGCAAAGAACAGGTACATGACCCCCACTCCCACACTCACTCCCTTCCTCTTGTCACCTTGGGTGTTAGTAGGATGGAAGTACATGGGGGAGGGGAGGTGCAATTTGGAGGACATGGGGTTGGTGGGTGGATGCACACAAGACTGCAGCAGGGTACTCTCCTTCTCTTGCATGTCCACGTTGTGTCATGTGATTTCCTCCACTTGAGATGAGCTCATGCAGTCATCAGCAGCAGCCTTGCATGCCAGCAGCACCTTCAAAGCTGTGCTAGGTATATATCCATTGATGTGTCATCACCACCCTCTTATTGTATGGCCTCTTAAGTGGGTTGCATTGTGTCTATAACTTGTGCCTTTCAAGGATGTCACTTCAATGTATGTCTTGCACTTAGCTCAATCGTAAGCTGATTGAAGCTGTTAACATCCACGGAACTAGGCATGTCTTGCAAGGTGTGTTGGATTGCATCGTGCTTATTGTGTTGTATGGATTTATTACTGCTTTATTCTGAGTGATTGTATAGGTGATAGTGCGTGTGTGTGTGTGTGTGTGTGTTTGGACTTGGTGTGAATAGAATCCGTAAACATCTGAATAGTGTCATTGTTCATTAGTGTTCACTGTGGGCATTAGTGGAAAGAGACACTAATGGACTAAGGTGTTCAGGCCTGTATCACCCTCCCTCACTGAGGGCTGTGGAGTGATAGCAACTAAAGGAAGCTGGTGTGTGTGTGTGTGTGTGTGTGTGTGTGTGTGTGTGTGTGTGTGTGTGTGTGTGTGTGTGTGTGTGTGTGTATGCACATACTACCGTTTACTTCAGCATGCAAGGACAATGGTGTGGAGTGTTTGGTGTACACCAGTACTTACAATGTCGTATTTGGAGGGCAAGTGATTGAGAATGGAGATGAATCTTTACCCTATCTTCCTCAGCATAAGGTACGTATGTACCATCAAAAGCAGTGTGAGGGTGCGTGTGTGTAGTGTCCCTCAATCCCCTGGCCATCAAGCCTGTTGTCCGCCCTCACTGCAGCATGTGGATCACTACTCCTGCACAAAGTGCACTGCAGAACAGGAAGTTATGAAATCCAATGGGACACCTGTGAAAGGTGTACACTACACTGCCATGCACACCTGCCTGTAGTGTGTGTTTTGAATGTTTGCATGTAGATGTATACGTATGTAAACATGTGTAGGTTAATGTGTTACCTTTGTAGTATATTATAGTATATATTATATAGCCTCTCTGTGAGGCTGTGTGACTGTGTGTGATGTGGTACGTAGATGTTAGTGATATGCATGGTATGAATGAGTGGAATGAACTTCAGTTGTTACTTAGCTTACACATAGCAAACAGGAGCAAAGAGGGAGACATGAAGACCCTGGTGGTCAAAGCACCTCACCAATTGCCCTGGTCTGCCTTGGCTTGGGCTCATTGCTATTGAGAGTAGAGAAGAGGTCTGCTATAATAGTTATACTCTCTTGGTACAACTCAAGTTGGCTGTTTGTGGTGAGTGTGAGAAGGGCTGACCTGCCTCACTGTACCCTCCACTGAACCCCAGGTGGTGGTACGCTGAAGGTGTGTGCCCTGAGACTGGCTGGAGTGTATGGAGAAGGGGAGCAGAGACATCTACCCAGGATTGTGGTACGTTCAGCTACATGCACAGGCATGCAAGGCATGTATCATTGGACAACATGTTCCCTACATACCTATGTACGTACGTACGTACGTACGTGCATGCTGCTGCATAGCTACTGTTCCATATGTAGCTCTGTGGAGTGCTTTAGACTACACCCAATTTATTGCAAGCCATGTGTTGGACTGGGTGCACATGTGTACTAACAAACCTATGTAGCTACATACATCTATGGTACTACTCCATGTAGCTCTGTGCAGTACATTAAGGGTACACCTAATAGATTGCATTGGATTAGGAGCACACTAAGTGTTACTAACAGAGCTGTGGTTGCACATGTGCATGGTATTGTCCATGTTATTGAGCTCAATGTGTTGGACTGAAAGTGCCCTGAATGTTACTAATATAACTCCCTCCTCCCATCGATCCACTGTATGCAGAACATGATCGAGAGAGGTATGTATCTGTTCACGTCTGGTAGTCCAGACAGCAAGGTGGACTTCCTGCACATTGACAACCTGGTACAGGCCCACCACTTGGCTGGAGAAGCTCTCCTGTCACGCGAGGCACCTGCGGTGGGTATCTAGAAGTCTTGTGGTGGGACCTCATCATATCCTTGCATCGTCCGTAGGCCATTGCTTAGTCCTGTGTCGGTACTATATGAAGGTACTATAATTATGTAGGAGGGTCTGTCTCGCCAGCCCCTCCACCCACAGAAGGAGGGTCTGTCTTGCCAGCCCCTCCACCCACAGAAGGAGGGTCTGTCTTGCCAGCCCCTCCACCCACAGAAGGAGGGTCTGTCTTGCCAGCCCCTCCACCCACAGAAGGAGGGTCTGTCTTGCCAGCCCCTCCACCCACAGAAGGGGGGTCTGTCTTGCCAGCCCCTCCACCCACAGAAGGGGGGTCTGTCTTGCCAGCCCCTCCACCCACAGAAGGAGGGTCTGTCTTCACACATATACCGTTTTTGTGCAGGATTTGACAAACACATTTCCCGGTCCACGGGTTGCACCAATCAGATTGCAAACACGAGTAATCTCTAAACATAATGTTTACGCATGAACACACTGTGCTGTTGTCTCGGGTTCATAATTATATGCGGCAGGACAAGTTGTGCCCCCATGATGTTATGCTTAAAATACACATGCCCAACAGAGCATACAACCATGATGGCTACGACCCGATGGGTGGTGTAGGCTTTGCAGAAACTAGTCGCTGTTGCATAAAATTATGAATGCATTTCTGAATATATGTTATGTTTACAGTTTACGCGTGTTCTGCAATCTGATTGGTGCAACTAGTGAATGCGAAAGTCAGATCCTGCACAAAAATGGTATACGAGTGAAGCCAGACCCTCCTTCTGTGGGTGGAGGGGCTGGCAAGACAGACTAACATGATAACTATAGAAACCTATATAAATGTATGCATAATAAAGAGTACATATGTAAAGTCCACCATTAGATGATGTTAGCACACTTGTATATCCACTGTGGGCTGTCTGCAGGCTGGCCAAGTGTACAACATTTCAGATGGGAGACCCATAAACAACTTTGTTTTCTTCCAAGCACTGGTGAGTTGTACTGTGCACAATTTGGTGTGGAGCACATGATGTCGTAGAGGCTCATGCTACGGAATACATAGAACCAGAGAGATATTGAGCTAACACGTAGCAATAGTTCCAACAAGTAAGACGTTTCGACCGCGAAGGTCTTCGTCAGTTACAGTCTTACTTGTTGGAACTATTGCTACGTGTTAGCTCAATATCTCTCTGGTTCTGTGGAGCACATGGCATGCAAGTTAAGTGCTTAGCATTCATGGTTGTATGAGAGATGTTCCTGTTCATGCGGCCTCACACTATAGAACACCTTTGCACACGCACATGCTTTTATGTTGCTGTAGCTGCATGTGTGGACGTATCAGGCTGTGTCCTGGGCTTGTGCTGCTACTAGAGGTACGTACGTAGAACTGTTTGTCTTGTTCTGCAGGTTGAAGGACTAGGGTACTCCAATCCAAAGATTCGACTCCCATTGTGGCTCCTCCTATACTTTGGTATTTTTTATGCATGCAGCACGTGTGTGTGTGTGTGTATGTGTGTGTGTGTGTGTGTGTGTGTGTGTGTGTGTGTGTGTGTGTGTGTGTGTGTGTGTGTGTGTGTGTGTGTGTGTGTGTGTGTGTGTGTGTGTGTGTGTGTGTGTGTGTGTGTGCGTGTGTGTGTTGTGCGTGTGTGTGATGTATGTACATGTATGTGCGTGTACACCTTAATGTTCAATATGTACATAAATATGTCTCCAATTGCAGCTTATTTGACTGAACTGGTCCATGGCATAGTTGGCAAGTATGTGTACAACTTCCAGCCCTTCCTGACACAAGCGGAGGCAAGTACACTGCTTATGAGTGCACCGATGTCTAGACTGTTTATGCACACGAGTGCACAGATGGCTAGACTGTTTATGCACACGAGTGCACCGATGTCTAGACTGCTTATGCACACGAGTGCACAGATGGCTAGACTGCTTATGCACACGAGTGCACAGATGGCTAGACTGCTTATGCACACGAGTGCACAGATGGCTAGACTGCTTATGCACACGAGTGCACAGATGGCTAGACTGCTTATGCACACGAGTGCACAGATGGCTAGACTGCTTATGCACACGAGTGCACAGATGGCTAGACTGTTTATGCACATGAGTGCACAGATGGCTAGACTAGTGGCAGCTTGCTCGCTATATGCATACGTTGAGGGTACATGTTTGCTGGCAGATCGCTGTTACGTACATTTGACGAAATTCACAGTTAGACATGTGGTATTGTGGTATTTTGGTGTAGTATTGTATTAGGCTATCCTGTATACCGTCATCGTCTCAATGTACAATGGCATTCTGTGATTGATGGAGATGTAGTAATGAAAAACAAACTTTAATATGTTCTCCATGCAATATTCATGTGGACCGAAGATTTTGCAACTCCACGCATGTAATTGGTCATCGTAGCTCATGTGATTATCACGTGATAGATTACTTCATTTAACAACATCACACAAAGCCACTTTATACTCAGAGTCATCAATGATCAATAGACCAAATTAAATTAAATTGGTAGTGAAGAAATGTTGAATCTGAACACTAGCAACTATATATTGACACCATTCACTCTTCATTCTGAATCCTTTCAATAATGTGTCATCGATTCATACACAGTTCATGCTGTTCAATTTCCTTAATTGTTTTGGTTCTTAGCTATAGAGTAATTTGCAGTGCATATGTTTGTTTTGTCACTAAAGTTACTTGTAATTGAGTGTGCCCTTTTCAGGTTTACAAAGTTGGAGTCACTCATTACTTTTGCTTGGACAAGGCCAAACATGAGCTTGGCTATGCTCCACAGAAGAGAAGTTTGGAAGGAGTTGTAACATGGTTCAAGGAGAGAGGGCATGGAAGAAAAATGCTTGATGCAGTGACAGAGGAGAATTCGAACTCATTTAGTTACACCCTCAGGATTCTACCCGTCATTGTAGCGACAGCAGTAGTTCTGTTAGCGCTTAGTGTTTTATTCCTTATTCCTTGTACGTATATATAAGCGTGGCGTTAATTTGCACCTGTTGTCATAGAAATGGCGCCCATAGTATATGAAAGCGTGTATCCAGGATGCACGCCCCAAATTAGCGGTTTGGCGGCTAACTTGCAGCTAAACGTAGTGTGAATGCGTACGAAACAAGGTGTTGTACGGAGTACAGTTCAACGTTGCAGCCGATCCCCTCCAGTCAATTAAGACCGTACCCCCGCGTGGTTGTCTGCAAGAAAGCGCATCAGGTAAAGATGCTATAGCTACAGTGAATACAGAGCGTCCTTTGACCCTGCAGCCATCTTGTCCCTATAGAGTGGAAATGGCGGGATATACCTTCAACAGTCGCCGGACGGATTCTATCCTAGACCTCCCGGACGACCTGCTGTTCTCCGTGTGCCAATTCCTGCCACTCACGGACCTTGTGAACATGAGACAGGTGCGCTTTTTCCTGCAGACTCCACACCGTGCACGATGGTGCAATGTTGCAAGCGTCACAGTACAATAGTGCCACTTAGTGCAACAACCACGTCTCTTCCATCCCCTCCACTAGATCTGCTCCGTATTCAGGGACGTGGTGGACTCGCCCAGGCACGTCGCGCTTTGGGCTAGCGCTCCCCTTGCCGACCTCTGGCCCGACTCGAAGAGCTCTTACAGCATGAGCATCATCACCAGGTGAGCTGGACGGGTGGCGCCCTCTTAGCAGCTCTGAGAGAGACGGAACGCCCGCCTGCGTTGTGCTGGGTGCACCGTCTGTATCGGTCTGGGTGCAAGACTTGAAGAATGTGTTTTGCCCTTCTCTGGTTTGCAGAGCTGCAAAGTCTGGCAACGTGGAAGCAATGCTGAAGCTAGCAGTGGCGTACTTGTACTGTGAGGGAGGTGAGTAGCCAGCCTGCATTCTTGTTGTGTGTGTGTGTCTGTGTGTGGAGTGTGTACTGTACTGTACTGCATCGGGAACTACTTTGTCCTTTTCCACTGTAGCGCATATTCATATAATGATAGTGAAAACAGAGCATATAATAATGGATGCAATTCTGCACCATTGAAATGGGCATGCTTGTGCGTGTGTCCTTGCTGCAGTGTCTGAGTGTGCTGGTAAGGGGACCCTAGACTCAGTAAACGGAGCCATGGCTACCGAGTGGCTGCTGGAGGCAGAGAGGTGCTGCAAACACTGGCAACCATTCCTCTGGGTTCTCATTCGCCCACCCTGGTCCCCTCATGGAGTGTGCTGCAAGGCGTGTGTCCACCTTAAACTGAAGGAGTTGGTGGATAGAGGACAGGTCAGTTGGCAGTGAGGGTAGAGAGAATCTGCAATGTGTAGTGAGATGGTGTGTGTGTGTGCACGTGTGTGTGCGTGTGTGCATGTCTTGCAGAGGTGTATAGTAGGGGATGTGGGGCTGTCTGTAGTGAGAAGAGAATGAGCAGGGTAGAGTGAGTGCCTGTAGTGGTAGGAAGTGGAAGGTGTTAGGTTTGCTATGTTCAAAGAGGTGCTAACCTGTCACTCACACCCCCTGTCTTCTCCTTCTCCACCTTCCTCTTCTCCATGGATAGGGAGAATTCCTGCCAAGAATCCCTTATCTGATAGGGAAGACCCTCAGTTTTCACGAGGTACAGTCTTCTCACTGGGCATTCCAACAAATTCCTTACAATTGAATCTTCTCGAAACTAACTTCTATTTACATAATGTATTTATCTTAACATTCTGACTTTTTATGGTTATGTATAAAATAAATTTTACATACTGATGAAATATAACATTCCGATCAATTATCACATTAACTCTCTAACTAAAACCAATTAATTCCTATCCATGTCTGTTTGTTCCCTAACAGTTTCCATGGCAATGTATATATTATCCATTATTTTGTTAAGGATTTGTCTTGAGAGAGTCCTTTTCCCACTCCACCTCTAGGACTCTCAGAAAGATGATGCTTTGGCGTACTACAGAAAGGGGATGGAGAGGGAATGCCCCTTTTCTACCTACGAGTACCTGAAGCTGCAGCAGCCCCTCTTGGTCAGTCTACAGAGAACCTTCAGTTTGTAACATATTATGAACATATTATACGCTTAGTATATGCCACGTCATACGTGCATATGCCTGTACAGCTCACACTGTGCTAGTATCCTAAGAGGCCACGTTTGCATGGTGGAAGCCTTGTGCTGGCATGTATTTACCAATATATGTATGTACGTAAGTACGTAGCTGTGTGTGTATGCAGGAATCAGTAATGTGGTTGGCCTTGGTTCCTTTTTGCTAGCCCATTGCATTTGATGGGTAGACTTAGAGTGACCAGTTCTCTGTCTGTTCTCTTTCCGAGCAGACCTCTATGGATGTATCAGGTATGCGGCTTCTCCGTAAGTCTGCCTCCCTGTCTCACCCGCTCCGCTGCTGGGACGCCCAGCTGGACCTCTGCCACGCCTATGCCTCAGGCAACTTTGGTGGAATCTCAAAAGGGGTGGGGCTTGAGTTTGTCCGGCAGTTGCTACAGATGTCCAAGTCCAGTTACAGCAGCCAACTGCAAAAAGGAATCACCATCAACATGAGGTGAGGAGGGAGAATGTGCCTGTGTATATGTGTGAGGCTATCTACTCCAAAGATGCTTGGAGCTCATTGTCATGCTGCTGTTTTGTCATTGAGCGCCCACTTTCAAGTCTCTTTGTAACTGGACCTTCATTTCACCATGTACGTACTTGCTGCAATTGACATACAGTGCTTGAGTTTTGTGCCTCTAACTTTCAACCACCTTTCAACCCACCCCCTTCTCTATCACACAGATACATTTTGGTGGATTGGTTGTTTGAGGTGGCTGAGATGAAAGAGTTCCCTTCAGAGACTGTCCATCTTGCCGTCAGTCTGGTTGACCGCTACCTGCAACTGAGAGACGTGAAACGCACAAAGCTGCAGCTCGTCGGGATCTCAGCCATCCTGCTGGCCGCCCGGTGGATGGGGCCACTCATCATCACCATTCGGGAGGCAGCTTGGCTCACTGACAACACATACAAATATGAGCAAGTCGTGCGGATGATGGGAGAAGTGCTGGCTGTCTTTAGAGGAGATCTCAGGGTATGTTTGTGCATGTGATAGTCAGCAGGATATGCATGTGGATCTGTACATGTACATGGTCAGCGGGATGCGCATGTGGATCTGTACATGTACATGGTCAGCGGGATGCGCATGTGGATCTGTACATGTACATGGTCAGCGGGATGCGCATGTGGATCTGTGCATGTACATGGTCAGCGGGATACGCATGTGGATCTGTACATGTACATGGTCAGTGGGATACGCATGTGGATCTGTGCATGTACATGGTCAGCGGGATACGCATGTGGATCTGTACATGTACATGGTCAGCGGGATACGCATGTGGATCTGTGCATGTACATGGTCAGCGGGATACTCATGTGGATCTGTACATGTACATGGTCAGTGGGATACGCATGTGGATCTGTACATGTACATGGTCAGTGGGATACGCATGTGGATCTGTACATGTACATGGTCAGCGGGATACGCATGTGGATCTGTACATGTACATGGTCAGTGGGATACGCATGTGGATCTGTACATGTACATGGTCAGCGGGATACGCATGTGGATCTGTACATGTACATGGTCAGTGGGATGCGCATGTGGATCTGTGCATGTACATGGTCAGTGGGATACGCATGTGGATCTGTGCATGTACATGGTCAGCGGGATACGCATGTGGATCTGTGCATGTACATGGTCAGCGGGATACGCATGTGGATCTGTACATGCATATACAGTGTGCTGGGCCTGTGTATTAAGCCTAATTACCAAATAGTGTCATAGCTATTGGGCCATAGTGCACCTTCTCTACTGAATATCAAACTTTGACCTGTACTCCTATGCTACCGTTGTCAAGCGTGTGTGGAGCGCTGTACATGGTTCTCTTTCCTCTTCTGCTGCACAGAGACCCACCCTGGTGAACTATGTGGACATCATTCTGAAGTTCGCACAGGTACGTATGAGCACGCACTTGCCCTGTACAATAGATGTAGTTGAGCTGGGCTGCTCCCTATTCAAAGCATGCCCCCCAGAATGACAGTGTCAATCTAATGCACACGCATCAAGGTCAACTTGCATTATGTATGTATGTACATATTTTCTCCTCAGGTTCCCTCGCTCACCCGCAACGTAGCCTTGTACCTCTCCGAGTTTGTTCTCCTCCACCTGCACTTTCTCACTCTCAAGCCGTCCTACATGGCGGCTGCCATTGTCCTGCTAGCAACCATCCTTACAGAAGAAAACAGTAAGTTAACAGTAGCCCTTTGTTGTGAGATAATTTACAGCAATTGGCTGTTGCTGTGTTGTAGTATATGGCAGTGTGTGTGTGTGTGTGTGTGTGTGTGTGTGTGTGTGTGTGTGTGTGTGTGTGTGTGTGTGTGTGTGTGTGTGTGTGTGTGTGTGTGTGTGTGTGTGTGTGTGTGTGTGTGTGTGTGTGTGTGTGTGTGTGTGTGTGTGTGTGTGTGTGTGTGTGTGTGTGTGTGTGTGTGTGTGTGTGTGTGTGTGTGTGTGTGTGTGTGTGTGTGTGTGTGTGTGTGTGTGTGTGTGTGTGTGTGTGTGTGTGTGTGTGTGTGTGTGTGTGTGTGTGTGTGTGTGTGTGTGTGTGTGTGTGTGTGTGTGTGTGTGTGTGTGTGTGTGTGTGTGTGTGTGTGTGTGTGTGTGTGTGTGTGTGTGTGTGTGTGTGTGTGTGTGTGTGTGTGTGTGTGTGTGTGTGTGTCTGTCATTGTATGTTGCTCTTCCTCCCTGTAGACCTCAACCCCTGGCCGCAACCTCTCATCAGTATTGCTGGCTACACGTCTGCTGACCTGGCACCTTTGTGTATTGAGCTGCACACAAAGTGCTTTGTGGACGAGTGGACCATCAAAGACCATCGCAACGTTGAGCTAAAGGCAGTCAAGCACAGGTGTGTGGTTTAGTTCTCCACATTACATCACACACTGCTACGTACGTACGTAGGTGCATTGTGTAACATTAATACATAGTACGCACACACACACACCAGTACTTTTGCATGTACACCAACACACTCGCCTCACAGCTGTGTGCTTGTGTCAAGAATAAGACAATGTAGGCTACACACACAAAGTACAACAACCACACGCATGCAAACTGCTTCCAACAATTACCCTGCACAGGTTCAGCGTCCCAAGGTTCATGGAAGTGAGCAAGATGAAGGTGATGTCGCTGAATGAACTCAAGTTCCACCTCGGTGTGCACTCAGAGGACGAGGTGCACATGTCCTGTGTATTTGAGAATGTCACGAACTCTGACAGTGCCACAATTGTCAGTGTGGCAAACCTCTCCATCTCTGAAACAAATTCTCCAGTGGTCTCTACAGATTGTGTGATGGACAGTGGGCACGAGACATTGGAGGCAGAACAAGGCTCAGATTCAGAGACAGACTACACACCAAGTGGAGCAATGGAGCACAGCACCTTGATGGGTAAAGTCCATCCCAGAGCGGCCTCCCCCTCCTTGAGGCCACTGCCTCTCGGGGAAGAAGATGTTCAAGTTGTGAAGCCCAATACTTCTCAAGCAACCTTCCACCACCATAACCGCCCTCCTCTTCAGAACATTGCCAACCAGCCAAGAAAACTTCACTCTGGAGCTGTGAAGCACTCACGCTCTGCCGCACTCAAGGGTGGGGAGTACACTAGACGGGTTCATGCAACCACTGACACAAACCAAGTGAACTCTGAGGCAAACTGATGCTCCGAATGGCATTATTTCATTGTCTTCTATTTCGTTTAGTGATACTGTTTCTCCAAATAACTGTATCTTTGTAACATCTCATCAGATGAAACTGTACTTTTCGTACAAATACTGCAATGGCACCATCATTGTCGTATCTGTTGTCTCTCTTTGCGCTTCTTCCTTGAATCAAACAAAAAAAATGGTTCGGTAACCAGACCGTACTGTAGGTCAGCAATTCATACACACACACCTTTCACGGTGGCCACCCAATCATGAAGTGGGATGGGTAAGGCCAAACAGCAAATTTTGCAGTCACTACAAGAACTGCGTACATACCTGCTTGGGCATGCAGAGAAGGGCTAGCTTGCCAGACAAGGTATGTAGCTAGGGCATTAGTGTATTGCACACTGTGAGTAAATCACTAGGAAGGTGCACGCTGAAGCAGATGGATGACTTCCATGGTGACATATGGCTAGCCGTGGCTGAATAATTATCGTGGTGGAAGCATGTGGTGGGAGATGCCAGTGTACTGGGACACTTTAAACTCTGAGCAGCATGTACAGTGTTTTCTATGATGCTGTTGATAATGCATGCTGCATATTTGCCAGATGAAACAACACAAGCACCTTAGCTTTCGTAGTCCATGTCTCACATACATTATTATTATTAACATAATATATAATAATAATAATAACAATACATACCCTACCATTGTCTAGCACGCTAGACCATCCCTCCTGTAGCTACTAGTTTCACTCCAATAGTGACAGCCAAGGCAGTCTGTTTCTGTACATGCAGACAGTAGTCCTACATCACTCAACATGCCTACTTGATCTTGACAATTACGCAAACATCAATGCATCGTAAACAATGAACAACTAGAGAATCATATTAATAATAATCAATATGATACGATATAAATTTATACACTAATGTGAGCTAGACACCCCTACATATGAACACGGCACTTTACATGACACGGATCCACTAAAAGCTATCAGTCATCATCATCATCGTCTGGAACGAACCACCCTTCTTCTTCAAGAGTCTGAGCAACGAATTTGGCTAGGTATGCACCAGCACTCAGGAAGGGAACAACGACCAGAACGAGTCTCAGTGTGGCAAAGTTGTAGTACTTCCTAGGCGCTGGCTTCACGGATCCAGTGTCACTGAACACAGATATCCTCGCTTTCTGGACCCGATCCAAGCGTTTTGGACACCGGAAGACAGGAGATACTCTTACAATCGAAGCCAGTCTGGCAGCCATTTTGAGCACTAGCTATTTGTACGTAAAACCACGCCTATTATTCTACAGTGTCGTATACAGTCGGTAATTGTGGTGAAAAAGATGGCGAAGGCTGGTGTGCTACCGTTCGTTCGAGGAATGGACCTCAGTAAATACGACTTTGAAGTGAGCTAGAACCGGTATTGATATAAAATCAGTTAACTGTACATGGATGTGGCCACCTTCAAGGTCGTCTTTCGCTATCTGAGTTTCTCTGCTCTTTTTATGACGTGTAGAAGGCTGAGTTCAACCGTGACCTGTACGACATGCAAAACCTAAAGTGGCTCCGTATGAATAGGTGCGCCGTGTCCACTCTCCCTGAAGATCTGGAAAAGTTTCCCAAGCTGGTTAGTTACTATCTGGAGCCAGAACTCCTTGCACCCCTCTGATTGTATTGTAGTGTGTGCATAGAGAGTAGCTGTTAGAACAGAGAGCACGGTCAGCCTGTGCCTCTGTGGTGTGCAGAATAGTGTGTGCGTGCGTGCGTGCGTGTGTGTGTGTTTAAAACTTTGTTGGTGTACTTATCCGTTTGGAGCTGTGGTGTTAGCTGTGAGTCATAGTGTCTTGGTGTGCATGCTGTTTCTGACAATCTTCACAGGAAATCATGTCGGCAGCAAGAAATGAAGTCAAAGAGTTGTACAGCTGTAACATTCCTAGTTGTGCCCAACTGAGGGTGTGTGAGCATGTGTTGTGTGAGCATGTGTCGTGTGTGTGTGTGTGTGTGTGTGTGAGCATGTGTTGTGTGTGGGTGTGTGAGCATGTGTTGTGTGTGTGTGTGTGTGTGTGTGTGTGGGTGTGTGAGCATGTGTTGTGTGTGTGTGTGTGTGTGTGTGTGTGTGTGTGAGCATGTGTTGTGTGTGTGTGTGTGTGTGTGTGTGTGTGTGTGTGTGTGTGTGTGTGTGTGTGTGTGTGTGTGTGTGTGTGTGTGAGCATGTGTTGTGTGTGTGTGTGTGTGTGTGTGTGTGTGTGTGTGTGTGTGTGTGTGTGTGTGTGTGTGTGTGTGTGTGTGTGTGTGTGTGTGTGTGTGTGTGTGTGTGTGTGTGTGTGTGTGTGTGTGTGTGTGTGTGTGTGTGTGTGTGTGTGTGTGTGTGTGTGTGTGTGTGTGTGTGTGTGTGTGTGTGTGTGTGTGTCAATGACAGAGCAAGAGAATGAGAGAGACTTAGTGTGCATGTGTGACATGTGTGCATGTGTGTAAGCCCCTCTGTGTTGATGCAGCCTTTCCTGTCTAAACAGGTGTTAAATGTCCACCATAACAATGTCCGAGAGTCGGGGATCCCATCAGACCTGTTTGACCTGGAACACCTGGTGACACTGGTAAGAAGTGCCACTAACTGCACCCCCTGATCCCTCCCCACCACACACAACATACCTACGTACACAAATGCATATGTACATACGTACATACGTATATACACTACTGACAAACGTGCTGGAATCTCACACAGATTGGTCCACTTCTAAGTCCTCCTGATCTTTAGACTATATACGTGGCAGAAGTGCACCCTAATGTGTTGAGACTGGCTGCTTAACAGACAGCTGCCTAAGTGTGCAGTGACCATTACAGACTTGTAGCCCCGTCTTAGTCATTCAATCCTGAACATGTAATTCTTGTGTGCGGGCAGATGATCAGCATTGAAGCTTGTAAATGCACTGTTTTTCTCTCCCTTCCCACCACGATCAATAGGACTTCAGTCATAATGAAATCTCAAGGGTAAGGAGATCGCCAGGAAGGTGTGGTAGGGGGAGGGGAGTGGTGGTGACTCTCCAGTTGCTCCTGCCTGTGCTCTCATCACTCCCGACTGCAGGTCCCAGAGAACTTGCTCAGGGCCACACGCTTGCTTGTGCTCAACCTTGGCCACAACCGTCTCTCCCAGATCCCTGGAGCTGTAAGTTCACATGATTTGACGTGGCTGACTCATACAGCACAGGTGCACCACAGGTGAACACATCCGTAGTGGTGGTGTGTCTGCATAGCCGTGGTAGGAACTGCTGCGATGAGCAGTGTCCGTCATCTGTAGCACAGTGATGTGTGACTGGCATATGGAGTCTTTCACCTCACGAGACTAGAGACAGTCTGCTCTGGTCTGCTTATTGGAGCCCCCCCTCTGTACACTTCTCTGCCCTCCTATTCTCTCCCATTTCCCCTCCTCTCTCCCTCCCCTTCCCTCCTTTCCCCTCCCCTTCCCTTCTCTCTCCTCCCTGTGGCCTCCACCCCTTGTCTCCTGTTCCTTGCAGCTCTTTGTCCACTGCCATGACCTGTTCTACCTTGATCTGAGTAACAACCAAATCAGTGAGTCGCTACACAAACCACACGCCTCTTCACACACAAGACACGCCCCTTTCTACCTAATATGTATTGATTGTTAAATACACCACAGATACTGTCTAGCAAAGATACTGTCGTAGTGGAGAGCTGTGTAGTACTTGTTGGCCCACACCTAAGGAACAGTCTGTTTTTGCTGTGAACAACTGTTACGTATGTTGAAAGGGGAGCATGCTGTACTCGGAGGTACTCGCCGCACTTTGCTACCAATAGTCACTGTTTCAGCACAGTTTCTGAATTGAAGCTAGCTAGCTAGCTAGACACTTCTAAGCTAACCACTAAACACACACAATTGTCCTTAAAGTGAAGGTGGGCTGTGTGTGCATTTGTGTACAAAGGCTGCATGTGTACGTACGTACGTACGTACGTGGATGCTTTTCGAATGTAGTCGATGAATGTAGTCGCTTTCAGGTTCTTTGTCTGTCTGACCTTCTCATGCCCCTTCATCCCTGCAGCATCCCTCCCTCCTCAAATCCGTCGACTGGAGCACCTTCAGACACTTGTACGTAAGACCACACCCATTCACTCCGAGTGGACCATGTTCCCCTAACCTTCTCTCCACACCTGTAGGTTCTTGCTAACAACCCACTCCAGCACTACACCTTCAAGTAAGGACCCTTCATAACAAACAATTACTATTTTTAATGCAGTGACTGTTTCTCCACTTCCAACCAAGAGTGTGCGAACATTTGGTTGGAATTGAAGAAAAAATCTCTTCAATGTCAAATTGCCAAACACTCCCACTTTGCAGTGTTTGCACTTGTTATTTGGTAAACTTGTGTTTCGCGAAGGCCGACATGTTCTACGGTGTCTCAGTGTGTGTTGTGGAGTACTTGTCACACTATGGAGTGTGTGTCAGTCACACTGTGGAGTGTGTGTCAGTCACACTGTGGAGTGTGTGTCAGTCACACTGTGGAGTGTGTGTCAGTCACACTGTGGTGCTGTGCTGTGCCTGTCCAGGAACGTTGACAAGCTGAAAGGCCTCACCACCCTCAACCTCTCCAACACAGGGGTACGTGAGTGGATGAGGAGATGTAGAGGCGGGACCAGTGGGTGTGTCACTGACATCAGAGTGTTGGGTGTGGCAGTGGGACCAGTGGGTGTGTCACCAACTTCATAGAGTGTTGGGTGTGGCAGTGGGACCAGTGGGCGTGTCACCAACTTCATTGAGTGTTGGGTGTGGCAGTGGGACCAGTGGGCGTGTCACCAACTTCATAGAGTGTTGGGTGTGGCAGTGGGACCAGTGGGTGTGTCACCAACTTCATAGAGCGTTGGGTGTGGCAGTGGGACCAGTGGGCGTGTCACTGGCATCAGAGTGTTGGGTGTGGCAGTGGGACCAGTGGGCGTGTCACCAACTTCATAGAGCGTTGGGTGTGGCAGTGGGACCAGTGGGTGTGTCACATACATACATACTTCAGAGATGGTCACTTAGAGCACAGTACATACATACATACGTACCTATTCCCCTCCAAGCCATGCTGTCTCCTTCTCCTTCCACAGAGAGACCTAACCAACACTCCAAATCTGCACATGCTCAAGAACCTTTCTGGTAAGCACCTCACCTGCTGTCAGGGTGAAATTCTCATGACCTACCACATATTCCATCCAGTATTGTAGACAAACGCCTATGGGAGGCTTTCAACTACTGTGCATTTATGTGGGCCATTCCTCACAAACAGCATGATGTGTACGTATATTTTACTTTGGCCCACACACGTACATACATACATACATACATACGTACGAACACTGGTATATGCTATGTATGTGTACTGTGTGTGTAGTGAATGCCCTGCACATTTCACTGTGTACATATGTACGTATGTATGTATATGCGTATCTCCACTGGTTCTGTATGGCATCTGGTATTGACTTGTTACTGTTGTTGCTCGTGCGTGACGCTCTCCTTCCATGTTCGGCTCTACCTCCAGAGGTCGACCTTTCATACAACGACTTGCCAAGAAGTGAGCCTGCCCTCTATGTATATCGGCTGAAGGACTTGTGGATTTTTTGATCCCATCCCTCTCTCATCCCGCCTCCCCTCCCCTTCCCCCCTCCCTGTGCAGTACCTGAGGGTATCTATATGCTGGAAACTCTGCGGAGGGTGAATGTCAGTCATAACATGATAAGGGAACTCTCTTCACTTGTGGGTGAGTGGGCATTGTTGCTCTGCTCCACAAGGGAGTTTCTGTGAGCGTTCTTTACAAGCGGTGCTATGGTTGAAGGAGAAGGCTAAAGTAGTCGTAGGACTACCTTACCACTTTACTCTTCCCTCCCCTCCCCTCCCCTCTCTCCTCTCCCTCCCCTCCTCTCCCTTCCTTCCCTTCCTTTCCCCTCCTTCCCTCCCTTTCCTTCCCTCCTTTCCCCTCCATCCCTCCGATCACTTCCCCTCCCTCCCTCCCTCCCCTCCCTTCCCTTCCTCTCCCTCCCTCCTTTCTGTACGTATACATTACCTTCTGCCACAGGCACCTGGACTGACCTGGTGACCTTGGACGTCTCCTACAACCAGCTGACTGCTCTGCCTGTGAGTTTGTCGGTGCACGTCTCCTCCCTCCTTTAGTCAATCTCTGCCCCATCTACTCACGCCCTCTCTCCCTCCTCCCCACCCCCTCCCCACGCCCTCCCTCCCTCCTCCCCACCCCTTCCCCACGCCCTCCCTCCCTCATCCCCACCCTGTCTTCATCCTCATCCCTCATCCTGTTCTTTCTCTTCTCCCTACCCCTTCCTCCACTCTACCCTTCCCCTCCCCACTGTCTGCCCACGATCTAGAATGACCTCTGCTGCTGTACTAAACTGAGGAGGCTCTTTCTGAGTGGTCAGTGAACAGACCAACACATTCATATATACCCGCCACACACAACTCTCTTTAACACATATGTATCTATGTGGTGTTTCAGTATAAATGCGTGTGTGACCTCTACTGCAGTACTCATTGCGTATGTTGTCAGTCATGTAAGCACATGTGTGGTGTGACTGTACGCTCTGCTGTCCCATGCTCTGTCACTATCTCTCTGGATTAGACAACCGTCTGACCTTTGAAGGTATCCCAGCTGCAGTTGGTAAATTGGTCAGCCTGGTGAGTTTTGTCAATGCCTGTGTGTGTGTGTGTGTCTGTGTGTACATTTGCCGACATACATACCTACACCTCCCTCCTCCCTTCTCCCTCCTCCTCCCTCCTCCCTCCTCCTCCCTCCTCCTCCCTCCTCCTCCCTCCTCCTCCCTCCTCCTCCCTCCTCTCTCCTCCCTCCTCCCTCCTCCCTCCTCCCTCCTCCTCCCTCCTCTCTCCTCCTCCCTCCTCCCTCCTCTCTCCTCCTCCCTCCTCCTCCCTCCTCCCTCCTCCTCCCTCCTCCTCCCTTCTCCCTCCTCCTCCCTCCTCCTCCCTCCTCCTCCCTCCTCTCTCCTCCCTCCTCCCTCCTCCCTCCTCCCTCCTCCCTCCTCCCTCCTCCCTCCTCCTCCCTCCTCTCTCCTCCTCCCTCCTCCCTCCTCCCTCCTCCTCCCTCCTCCTCCCTTCTCCCTCCTCCTCCCTCCTCCTCCCTCCTCCTCCCTCCTCCCTCCTCCCTCCTCCTCCCTCCTCTCTCCTCCTCCCTCCTCCCTCCTCCCTCCTCCCTCCTCCTCCCTCCTCTCTCCTCCTCCCTCCTCCCTCCTCCCTCCTCCTCCCTCCTCCCTCCTCCTCCCTCCTCCCTCCTCCCTCCTCCCTCCTCCTCCCTCCTCCTCCCTCCTCCTCCCTCCTCCCTCCTCCCTCCTCCTCCCTCCTCCCTCCTCCTCCCTCCTCCCTCCTCCTCCCTCCTCCCTCCTCCCTCCTCCTCCCTCCTCCCTCCTCTCTCCTCCTCCCTCCTCCCTCCTCCCTCCTCCTCCCTCCTCCCTCCTCCTCCCTCCTCCCTCCTCCTCCCTCCTCCCTCCTCCCTCCTCCCTCCCCCTCAGGAGCACTTTGTGGCTCCTCGCAACTGCCTGGAGTGCATTCCAGATGGGCTTGCCCGCTGCTACAAACTGAAGCGCCTCATCCTCTCCTCAAACCAGCTCCTCACACTTCCCGAGGGCCTGTACTTCCTCGGAGAGCTCAAGGTACGTACATTGTGAAGACCTTAGGACGTGTGTGTACCTACCTATTCTGTTACCTCATGTTTGACCACGAGGGTCTTCGTCGGTCAACAACCATTTCACAACCGACAAAGACCCTTGAGGCAGAAGCTGCTCACATACTGTGCGTATGATAGCCTTGTATGCTCTGCAACAACTCAAATGTTGTCACAGTTGGTTCAAGGATGGAGGGTGTTGTTCGGTGCTGTGGAGTGAGGAGTGGCACTATACTGTGTTTTAAAACTTGCCCTCAAACGGGGTGGTTGAAAGCCCTCACTTCATTGGGATGGTTGAGTGGTTCGGATGTGATGGGTGCTCTGGTAACAGCTCAGGCTGGAACCTTTGCCATAATACGTGCCTAGCTGTGTTAATCTTGCCGTGTTTAATGTTTAATGCTTTAATGTTTAACGCAATATGATTTCACGCCTCTGGTACGAATTGGCTTCTATACTGTGTGCAGGAGTATGACACTCATGACAACCCCAACCTCGTAATGCCCCCAAAGCCCACCGATGCCTTGACTGGATCTGGGGCAGAATTTTACAACATTGACTTTGACCCAGAGAAGCTGAAGGCCGGTGCAGTGGTGTCTCAGAGCAAGCCAGCTGCTAGGTCATTCACATCCAGGATGGTGAGAGACATGAACAGATGTGTCTAGTCATTAACGAGGAACTGAGCATCTGCATGGCCTCTCTGTGTGGCCTTGTGTTGTAGAGTGGGGTGGCCCTTTCAGGTAGATGTGTTCCCTAATGTGACACTACTACTGGTTCTATGTGTGTGTGCATGTGTGTATCAGCGTCTTGCAGTGCTCCTGGTTGCTGCACTGTTAGTCAAATTACAATGCTTCCTGCAGGAACGCAGTCTTCGTCTTGCCAAGCGCATGCGGTCTACTACTGCTTCGGAGGGCGACGAGGCTGCAGATAAAGTACTCAAGGTATGAAACTGGTAGTAGTGGTGCATGCAAACATGTATGGACGTACCTATGTATATACGGACTTGTGTGTGTGTAATGAGTGTTGGAGTGTGTGTGTGTGTGTGTGTGTGTGTGTGAGATGAGTGTTGTAGTGTGTGTGTGTGTGTGTGTGTGTGTGTAATGAGTGTTGGAGTGTGTGTGTGTGTGTGTGTGTGTGTGTGTGTGTGTGTGTGTGTGTGTGTGTGTGTGTGTGTGTGTGTGTGTGTGTGTGTGTGTGTGTGTGTATGTGTGTGTGTGTGTGTGTGTGTGTGTGTGTGTGTGTGTGTGTGTGTGTGTGTGTGTGTGTGTGTGTAATGAGTGTTGGAGTGTGCGTGTGTGTGTGTGTGTGTGTGTGTGTTCATTGTTCGCAAAGTGCATACCTGTGTGTCCATATGTATCTGTGTTTCTCTGTGGTCGTCTCTCGGTTGTGTGCACTCACATGAGAGTATTCTGGCTACAGCCGTTAAGTAGCTCAATCACACTTCCATTCAATGAGAAAAGCAAACTGTACCTTAGTGCCAGTGACAGGTCATGTGATGTGCATGTGACCAGCCTCCCCAGTGACAGGTCATGTGATGTGCATGTGACCAGCCTCCCCAGTGACAGGTCATGTGATGTGCATGTGACCAGCCTCCCCAGTGATAGGTCATGTGATGTGCATGTGACCAGCCTCCCCAGTGACAGGTCATGTGATGTGCATGTGACCAGCCTCCCCAGTGACAGGTCATGTGATGTGCATGTGACCAGCCTCCCCAGTGATAGGTCATGTGATGTGCATGTGACCACTCTCCCCAGTGACAGGTCATGTGATGTGCATGTGACCACACTCCCCAGTGATAGGTCATGTGATGTGCATGTGACCACTCTCCCCAGTGACAGGTCATGTGATGTGCATGTGACCACACTCCCCAGTGGCTGCCATGTCAACCGTGGGAGAGAGTCAGGATGTACTTACTATCCGGTCATCCGCTTCTGTACACTTTGTGCATTCTTCACAGGCATTCTGTCGCTATGTGTGTATCCACTTTCAACGTGTGCGGGCGTGTGCTTGTGTAAACAGCAACTACGTACGTACATACATTCCCAGTGTATGGTAACCATGATGTAACCATAGTTACCACACACAATGACAACAGCTGTATGGACATCTACCTACGCATTGTCTGTAAGCAGTTGTGTTACAGTGCATGTTGAAAGCACTTGTGTTACAATGCGGAGGTTTGTGTGTAAGCTCACTGACATGTGTACGTTGAATGAGAGACATTCTTTTACAGTTGAATTTGTTCAACAGAGTGTGAAATCGTCACAGAAGTGGGTGTACACCTGGCGCTGCACCCCACCCAACCACACCCTTTGCATTGGGTGTATCCACTTGGTCGCCCAATGTTATTTGTGGTGTCCGTTGCAGTACTCTAATTGCTGCTTTGTCACACGTGTGGGTTGTCCCCTCAGTAATGTGGGTCAGGGTTAGGTGGGTTGTTGCTGCTGTGTGGGGTTCTAATAGAGTGCTTTCTCTGACGTCCTCCTGTGGTCCTCCTGTATCGTAAAGCACCTCCCTGTGGCCCTCCTGTATCGTAAAGCATCTCCCCGTGGTCCTCCTGTATCGTAAAGGATCTCCCTGTGGCCCTCCTGTATCGTAAAGCATCTCCCCGTAGTCCTCCTGTATCGTAAAGGATCTCCCTGTGGCCCTCCTGTATCGTAAAGCACCTCCCTGTGGCCCTCCTGTATCGTAAAGCATCTCCCTGTGGTCCTCCTGTATCGTAAAGCACCTCCCTGTGGCCCTCCTGTATCGTAAAGCACCTCCCTGTGGCCCTCCTGTATCGTAAAGCATCTCCCTGTGGCCCTCCTGTATCGTAAAGCACCTCCCTGTGGTCCTCCTGTATCGTAAAGCACCTCCCTGTGGCCCTCCTGTATTGTAAAGCACCTCCCTGTGGCCCTCCTGTATCGTAAAGCACCTCCCTGTGGCCCTCCTGTATCGTAAAGCACCTCCCTGTGGCCCTCCTGTATTGTAAAGCACCTCCCTGTGGCCCTCCTGTATCGTAAAGCACCTCCCTGTGGTCCTCCTGTATCGTAAAGCACCTCCCTGTGGTCCTCCTGTATCGTAAAGCACCTCCCCGTGGTCCTCCTGAAGACTTGACTGTGGCTTGTGCCAGGACCATTTGTGTGTGGTGCTTGTGAGAGGTGGCAGTGTACTCAATTGTGTCAAAGATAACAATGGAAGTGTTATCTGTGACCTGTCCAGCTCACTCTGCTGTACTGGTCATTGCTGTGAGTGTGTGCGTGCATGTGTGTGGTGTGTGTCTGTGCACGCACCTGCACATGTGTGTGCATGTGGTGTGTGTGTGTGTGTGTGTGTGTGTGTGCGTGTGTGGTGTGTGTGTGTGTGTGTGTGTATGTGTGTGTGTGTGTGTGTGTGTGTGTGTGTGTGTGTGTGTCTGTGTGGTGTGTGTGTGTGTGTGTGTGTGTGTGTGTGTGTGTGTGTGTGTGTGTGTGTCTGTGTGGTGTGTGTTTGCTACTGTACGTATGGAAGTGCCTGGGTGTACTATGTGTCAGAATTACGTATATACCTACGGTACTTCTTAGAAAAAAGTTAGCGTACTACGCTCGTTCGCACGCCCGTCCGTTTACCCGTAGTACGCCCGTACGTTTTACACCGAACGCACGTGCGCGGATGCGTACGTTTTCACTTGTACGCCATAGCACGGGTACGCCGTAAATTGCGAAGAATTTTACGCCTTCGTCGTTGCCAGTAAAGGTGCCAGGCTTGTGCTTCATCGTTTATTCCGAGTGTGATTGGCTTCAGTGCGTCCTCTCCGAGTGTTGTTGGCTTGCGTCTTCCCTTCTCGCTGTTTGTTGTCGGCTGCTCGAGAGTGCGCCCGCGGCAGTTGAAGATGGTCTACTCAGATTATGTAAAGCAGAGAATTCTGTTTTACCGCCGATTGGGGAAGAGCTTCGTACAGATCACCCGCTGCTTGGCAGAAGAAGGGTACGCAACGACGAAAATTGGCGTATGCAAGTTTATCCGTCGTTACGAAGAAACAGGGATGATATAGATAGCGAAATCGTCGAGTAGCACCGCCTTACGCAGATATATCATCTTAGGAAAAATGCACAAACAGTTAGCACGTCCTCTGTGGCCAATTTGCTCACGTTAGCGCGATCCATGTTTACTCAGTACATACCCGTGCGTGTACCCGTTGCGTAATCAAGAAACGCCCGTTCGCATATGCGTACTATACCCGTACGTAATTGAAAGAACGTCCGTTGTACGCTAACTTTTTTCTGAGAAGTACCGTACATACTGTATGTATGTACGTGTCCTTTGATTCTTTGGGATCACACTTAGTGTGAGTAACAGTAGTATTGAGTCCACTGCATCCTGTGCAGCTCCTATGCTTACATAAGCACTTACCAAATGGTAACATTGAGCTGTAACAGCTCCAATGTGTGTGTGTGTGTGTTCAGTTGCTGGTCAAATTGCTGCAGCCCGTGTGCAACAGTCTTGGTTGCTGTCTCCATTTTCTGTAGGGACTGGCACGAGTGGCTGACTCCAAGAACAGACGGGAAATGGAGGTACGTATGTATGCATGTAAGCAATTGTAGCCTTTTCACAAGCATGCAACCGTCTTCACCAAACACACGATCATCAGTGCCAAATAGGTGCATATGCATCATTGCCGGCACACAGGTGTCATCACCAAACACATTATTTGCCAACACATTCTTTTTTGCCAAGTGTACACAGCGAGTACAGTACTGTGCTTAGAGGCGTGCTTTGCTGAATGCCCCAATTGTTGCCAGCTGTTCCCCCCCGCCACCCGCTCTTCAGATGGACGAGGAGAGTGCTGAACAGTCTGAGATGGCAGGCATCAAGTGAGTTTAGATACGTACTAGCACTGCACACGTACAATGTGCGTGTTGTGTCATGTGTGTACTGTATAAATCTGCTTATGATATAGTACATATACATATACATACATACATATACATGTGTACATGTGTGTGTACAGTGTGTTTGCATAAATGGATATGTGTGTGTGTGTGTGTGTATGTTTTGCTTCTGTTACCATAGAACGCGATCATGGCTGGACACACTGAAGCGACCAGACCTCAAGTACAATGAAATCTTTCCCGATGAGCCTGGAAAGGCAACTGGCCTCACCGTGTGGCAGATTGAGAACTTCAACCCCGTGCAGTTGGACGAGCGCTACCACGGCAGGTTCTACACGGGCGACTGCTACATTGTCCTGCACACCTACTTCAACACCAAGTCTAATCTGGACTGGCAGATCTGGTACTGGATTGGACAAGAGTCCACTGTGAGTGTCAGTGTCCCTGTGTACGTACGTACGTACGTATGTATGTGATGTGTGCATGTGTCTACGAACCAAGAGACACGAAATAATCTGTACTTTAAGCAACCAAATGTTACTCCTACGCGGATGCACATGACTGACCAACAGTTCTCTTCCCTTGCTGTGTTGGTACAAGAGGCTTCACCCTGTCACTTGGGGTCGTGGGAAGGTGCTGGTGCTGGAGTTGAATGGTTGCTCCGTGATAATTCAACAGCTTATTGCATCACTGTTACCTTGGAACAAGTGTGTGTGTGTGGATGCGTGCGTGCGTGCGTGCGTGTGTGCCTGTGGGTGGGCAGGTGGGCGTGCGTGCGTGCGTATGTGTGTTAATAGTGGTGTGAGTATCAACAGCGAGGAGTCCTGCACAGAAGCTGCTCTCCCTAGGTGTGGGTACGTACGCATATCTCTGCCTATCTTCTCTTGTGCCAGAATGACAAGAAGGCGTGTGTGGCTATGCACGCGGTCCACCTGAGGAACATGCTCCAGGCGGACTGCAGGACCGTCGTGAGTTACTCACGCCACTGACACTGGGTGCACGCACTGTCAGGGACCAGCCACTGTCTGGGTGTCATGGTAACAGATGTGTGTCAGGTGCTGTATGTACGTATGTATGTCAAAAAGGGGGCGGAGTCAAGGCTGGTTTAGTCTGGCACCCTATCCCCTGCTTCCCACCCACCTCGGGGTAGTTTCCTCAATTTTGCGCAATTATCGTGGTGAGCAGGAAGTAGTGGATTGCAAGCCGGACTAGGGCTGTGTGTGCTGTGTAAGTAAGAACATTCATGAGTCTCTGCTCTGTAGCCTGTCACTCCAATGCGTGCGTGCATCATCCTGTTACAACCCATTATGTTGTTAGCGGAGGGATAGTTTTCCATCATCATGTAAGGTCTGTTTGTATCGTATATGTATGTACTGTATGTACGTGCATGTCCTGCGTTGTCACTGCAGAGGGAGGAGCAAGGCGATGAATCTGTTGAGTTTGAGGACCTGTTTGGAGGAGAAATCCAGTACATTGAAGGGGGTACAGCTAGCGGGTTTTACACAACAGAGGAGGAGGTGTGTGTGTGTGCGTGCGTGCGTGCGTGTGTGTGTGTGTGTGTGCGTGCATGTGTGTGTGTGTGCGTGTGTGTGTGTGCGTGTGTGTGCGTGTGCATGTGCGTGCGTGTGTGCGTGTGTGCGTATGTGTATGTGTGTCTGTGTGTGTGTGACTAGCACACTTCTACTTGAATTACATACTCCTTGCCTTCTTCCTCCCCCCTCCCTTCCTATAGGCCCCGCCCACCATAATGTATCGTATTGTGCTGGCGAAGCGACTCCACCTGGAACCGGTGGGTTGCACAACTACATGTGTAGACCCAGACTAGCTGAGCCACACTGACATGCTCACTACAGACAGCCCACTAGATGAACGTGTTAGGAGGAAGCAACACTGTACACACTTTACAGTCATCCAGCTGTACCGTGGACCACCCTCTGTGTGTCTGTGATGAGTAAGGATTTCCCTAATGCAGGTGCCGTTGGAGGTGAATTCCCTAGACCAGGGCCACGCCTACCTCCTGGACGCCGGCAAAGCCTTGTACATCTGGCAAGGCATGAAGTCCACTCTCAATGCTCGCTCCAAGGCCAGGTGGGAGGAGCTGTCTGTCTGTCTGTCTGTCTGTCTGTCTGTCTGTCTGCATGCTTGTGTTTGAAGTGGAGGTTTCTCAGCTGTCTGTTGCATGAACGATAACGGGTTCTTCTGTAGTGGCTAGAAAACGGGCTGAAAACCTTCTACCTTTGCCCCAAAGAAGACCAGAGCATTCTGGTCGGAATGTCGGCAAGGTCTTCAGCCTGTTTTCTAGCGTAGCTGGTGGAGAAGAACCCTTTACCATTTCTGTTTGTCTGTCTGTCTGTCTGTCTGTCTGTCTGTCTGGTGTTGTGTTGTGTTCTACATACTGTATTCATGTGTGGCAGGCTTGTTGCGGAGAAGATCAACAAAATGGAACGGAAGAACATGGCCGAAGTGATTAGCTTCAAAAGTGTGAGTGGATCGGTTGAATTGTACAATTTGGTGTTGAGGAGGCCACTGCACACATCGCATTGCACTTGTCTGCTACGTGTGCACTTATTGGCCTAACAGGGTTTACATACAATACGTACGTATGTGTCTGTTCTACAGCACATGTTTTCACCCTCTTTTCCTCCTCCCCTCCCTCTTCTCCACCTCCTATCCCTTCCTTCCTCTCTCCCTCTCTCCCACTCCAATCTCTCCCTCCCTCCAACTCCAATCTCTCCCTCCCTCCCTCTTCTCCACCTCCTATCTCTTCCTTCCTCTCTCCCTCCCTCCCACTCCCATCTCTCCCTCCCTCCTCTTCTTCGGCCCCTATTTGTATCTCCTCTCCCATGCTCTTTCCTCCCCCCTCCATGCTGTTCATAACAGGGTCTTGAAGTGGATGAGTTCTGGACACACTTGGGCAGTGTTCCCACTGGCCCTATTGGTGTAAGTGAAGCACCACCTAATGTACGTTTGTGGACATGTAGACACATACCTCACTCACTCCTCAGAACTTAAGACACACTGCTTCACCCCCCGTGTGCCAGATACAGAGTTGACAAAATGCGTCTGGCATTCTTTTAAAGCAAAAGCCAATACAGCCCTTCCCTCGTGGTTCTGGGTCCTCTCTCATTTCAAACTTCTCCTGCCTGTGTGTGCGTATGTACGTACGTACGTATCTATGCGTATGTATGTACATATGCTTTATTTACATTATGATGTTGTTAGAAGTGTATTGTATATATAGTTGTAGCAACTTGCACTGTGGAGCAGGGGCCCTTGTGCTGGATTCTTATTAGTAGCCCACGTGCCTGTACAGAATATAAGCACACATTCCTGTGGCTACCAGGTTATCATACTGTATACTATACGTGACCCTAAGGACAAACAATGCAATTCCAGAGACTAATAGCAAATACATTTTCTTCCTGCACTGATCCCCATGCCTTACCTGTGCATTGCAGATCAATCCCAGTTTGAGTTCCTTCACACCAGTAACACCCGCCCTATTCAAAGTTGGAATGGGAAGGGGCTACCTGGAGCTGCCACAAGGTAAATGGCGCGTGGCAGCATGCTGTGTGGAGAAGACTGCACAGAAGGGACTTACATGCAATCAGTCCATCCGGTTGCCAAGGTTACCACGTGTAGTGAACTACATTCGTACACACCTGCTCTCCTCTGTTTGTCCTTGTCCAGTGGAGATTCCTGAAGGAAAGCTGAGGCCTTCCTTGCTGGAGAGCAGTGGAGTATATGTCTTGGACTGTGGGGCGGACATCTTTGTTTGGTATGTGTGGATGACATGCGTACATATGTTGCAATATCTCATGTCTCCCAACACACTTGCATCTTCTTCCACTGGAGTACCTACGTATGAGTCTTGTACAGCACACTGAGCCTACGTATGCTGTGCAATATTTGTCATACAGTGCACTTCAGCCTCTCAATACATACACCGAATGTATGTGTGTATGCAGCAGCACGCCCTGGCTCTTAGTCACTCGCATATGTGTACGCTCTTGAATCACTACTGCCTTCAGTGGCCTTTTTAAACTGCATCAGTTTTAGTGTGAGTGGAGTAGCTGTGAAGAAGTGCGACACACACGGTCTGTCTGTAGAGATGCCTTTAGGGGACGATTGATTTTAATGGCTTCCTCCCCATGTTGTGTGTGTTTGTGCTGTGACAAGCAGTGCGTGATTTGCAAATGCTACACATTTGTATATGGGAGTCACCCCACTGTGCACCTGTGTATACACTACGTGGGGGAGGGGTGGGCTGTACCAACACTGTTGGTCCCAGACATTCCTTGTACTAATTTGGTAATTGTGTTGTTACAACTGCAGTACCATGACCCTAATGTTGCCATGGTGATGCTCTAAACCTGTGAGGTCATCAAGTGGTGATGTAATGTCTGACCAATGAGGGCCTTGGGTCTTTCCTGCTATAGGATTGGAAGGCGGTCACCTCGTCTGGTGCGTGCAGCTGCTGTGCGGCTCTCCAATGAGCTCTTCTCTCTCCTCAGTAGGCCAAAGTGTGCTCGTGTGACAAGGGTGCAGGAGGGGTGAGTGTGTAGGGACAGACACACACACACACATATGTACTGGTACCAGTAGACATACACTTGTGCACACATGCACATGCACATGCACACACACAAACACACGCACACACACACACACACACACACACACACACACACACACACACACCTTGCTTGCGTACAGTTTCATGTTAGATCGTAATATTCTATTTCATTGACAGTTTAAGTAATTATTCAGTGTGTTCATCAATAGCAAGTTTGTATACACAACTTTGTATGCAATTTCCTACTGAGTCTCTTCCCACTGTCTCAGTATGGGGGATTTAAAGACCTATTAAGTAAATTCCAATAGGTGGTCTACACTGTAGTACTGGTGTGTGAGTATTGGGGTATTTCCCTAAGACCAATTTAGTAGCCATTACATCACTCCTTCCTCTGTTCTCTCTTCCTTTAGTACTGAGCCCATTGTCTTTAAGACTAAGTTCTTTGGGTGGGATGATGTGTTAGCTGTGGACTTCACTGGAAGGGGAAAGGTGTGTGTGCATGCGTGCTTGCATGTGTGTGTCGTGTGTGTGTGTGTGTGATGTGCATGTGTGTGTGTGTGTGTGTGTGTGTGTGTGTGTGTGTGTGTGTGTGTGTGTGTGTGTGTGTGTGTGTGTGTGTGTGTGTGTGTGTGTGTGTGTGTGTGTGTGTGTGTGTGTGTGTGTGTGTGTGTGTGTGTGTGTGTGTGTGTGTGTGTGTGTGTGTGTGTGTGTGTGTGTGTGTGTGTGTATGTGTGTGTGTGTGTGTGTGTGTGTGTGTGTGTGTGTGTGTGTGTGTGTGTGTGATGTGCATGTGTTGTGTGTGTGTGTGTGCATGTGTGTGTCGTGTGTGTGTGTGTGTGCATGCGTGCATGTGTGTCGTGTGTATGTGTGTGCATGCGTGCATGTGTGTGTGCGTGTGTGTGTGTGTGTGTGTGATGTGTGGTGTGTGTGTATGTGATGCACCGAGGGCCATCTATGTGAACCCACACACAATTGATGTTTTTGGCAACGTAACATGCTCTGGGTAAAGCCCTTGTTGCTCCTGTGCCAGGCGAAGAAGGGTGAACAGAAGGCACCCAAGGTGGACCTGTCTCCACTTTTCAAGCCAAGAAAAGAATCAATGCTGAACAGGGTGGCTGTGAGTGTTGGGGAGGGGTTGGGGAGGTGGAAGGGTGGGGTAGGGGTGAGGGGTAGGGGGGTGGGGCTCGGAGTGGAGGGGTAGGGGTGGGGTGGGGGTGGGAAGGGAGGAAGAAGGGTGGGGATGGTTGGAGGGGTAGGAGAGGGTGGGGTTGGGAGGGGAGGAAAGAGGGTGGGTTGAGATGAGGGTTGGTAAAGGGGTTTAGAAGGAAGGGGGAGGGAAAGGACTTGAGGGGACAAATCAATAGAAACCTGTCTTGACTACCCCTGTATGAATGAGGGTCAGTCATCACTTCTGCTCAAAGTGTAGCTCAGTAGCCCCTTAGATGCTCCTGTGAGTGCGGCACGTCTGTACACCATAGGCAGTCATTGCAGTTCGTGTGTTCAGGGCCGCCATGTGTGTACGTATGTGTGTCTGTCTGTCTGTGTGTCTGTATGTACATACATTAGCCTGTGCAGTGAACGTACATATGTATGTATGTGTGTGGTGGTGCAACACGTCCCCACAGACAGATGGGCAGTCTCTTAGCACTGAGGGGAGGGCCTGATTGTGTGTGTGTATGTGATGTGTTTGGCATGTCGGGGAACCAGAGTGTTGTTTACCCTTGCCTTGTGAACAAGATCGCCCTGCCCGTTACGGTGTGCGGGGACACGCTAACAAGTACACACAAGCATGTCTACCGCCCACCTCTGTCTACCCCACCCCCTTCCTCTGCTCTGCAACTCAGAATGCCCTGATGGAGAAGTACAACTCCACTCTGCGTAGCATGCAGGGTTACATTTTGGAGGGGAAGAAGTTTGTGGAACTGCCGAAGAAAGAGATGGGTAGGGGCGGATGGGGAAGGACTCCAGTTACGTATGCCGCAAACAGCTGCTTCTACTGAAGTACACACGTACTACATACACACACAGCAGGTGGTGTAGCTGCCTTTAGCTTCCCTTGCAGCTGAGCATCTCATTTGGCGGGAGAGCACTGTTGGGATGTGTCCCTGTGCATGTGGGAAGGTTGATAAGTGGAACTAACATCTTGGAGGCTTGTTTTATCTGCATATGCTGTTTGCAGAGGGCAAATTATCTGTAGCAGATAAATGTATTGCAAGAATGGTGGAGTTTTGTGTGAAGTTGACAGGAGGCTGATGAGGATAAACACCCTACAATCAAGTTGTTATTGACTCAAAGTGGAGGAGTTTGTGTGGAGTTTATTGGACAATTCTGAGGATGGCTATCGTGCAATTAAGTTGTTATTGACTGTTATGTATCTTCCACAGACCAATTTCCCCTCTGCGATAGCCATGAGTCAGTTTCCTGGGGTGTTCATTCATCTCTTCCCCCTCTCCCTCCGTCCCTCTCTCCCGCTTCTCTCCTCGCTCCCTTCCACCTCCTCTCTCCCTCTCTCTTCTCCCTCCTCTCTTTGTGTAGGACACTTTTACAGTGGTGACTGTTATGTGTTCCTTTGCCGGTATGAGTATCCATCAGAGGAGAAGGAGGACAGTGAAGAGAAGGGTGAGTTGTGTGGGTGATGTGGCCAGCTTGAATATGCGCAGCAACTCATTGATGGATGCACTATTGTGTTCTGTGCACTAGTTCTGGGCTCTGTTCATGTGGTACGTACGTACGTGTTAGGTGGATGACCAGCTTGTGATTCTCAATATGGTGGCATTGTGACACCACCACCACTCCCACTCTGTCTCTGTGTCCAATGGTTGTTTGCAGAGTTCATTGTTGGATGGTTACAGGGAGTGGGAAGCTGCCATGAATAGCTAAGGGTTGTTTGCACAAATTACACTGTGGGACAAGGTAGTCCCTCCCCTTCCAGCCTCCAGCCTAGTTTTAGGGATGGTCGAGCTAGCCAGACTAGTGGCATGGCTTTGCCTTGGTAACCATGGCAGCCAGCTGTTGCATCTTTTGCATTTGTTGTTCCTGGAAGGCACCTTGATGTCTGCTTTTTGTTTATCTTGCATGGATCCGTTTACACAACAATTATTTGTAGGAAAGTAGGGGTGTGTGGTGGGTATTTTGTTTGTATATCGGTATTTAAGGTGTGTGTGATGTGAGTGTGATGTGGGTGTGAGTGTGATGTGGGTGTGATGTGTAATGTGGGTGTGGTGTGTGGGTATGAAGTGGTTGTGGCAGTAGAATGGTTCACAGGTGACCTCCTGTTGTCTCTCCCAGAGGAGAGAGAAGGGGAGGTGGAAGAGGAAGAGGATGATGACGAACCTGAATTCTTTACAGTTCTCTATTTTTGGCAGGTGCGTGCATGTTCTTTTTATGCAGTCTTTGTGTGTGCATGTGTGTGTGTTGTGGGTGTGCTGTGTGTGTGTGTGTGTGTGTGTGTGTGTGTGTGTGTGTTGTGTGTTGTGTGTGTGGGTGTTGTGGGTGTGTGTTGTGCATGTGTGTTGTGTGTTGTGTGTGTGGGTGTTGTGGGTGTGTGTTGTGCATGTGTGTTGTGTGTGTGTTGTGTGTGCATGTGTGTTGTGTGTGTGTGTGTGTTGTGTGTGCATGTGTGTGTTGTGTGTGCATGTGTGTTGTGTGTGTGTGTGTTGTGCGTGTGTGTTGTGCGTGTGTGTGTTGTGTGTTGTGTGCATGTGTTGTGCGTGTGTGTTGTGCGTGTGTGTGTTGTGTGTTGTGTGCGTGTGTTGTGCATGTGTTTGTGTGTGTGTTGTGTGTGTGCGTTGTGCGTGTTGTGTGTTGTGCGTTGTGCGTTGTGTGTGTGTGTGCTGTGTGTATTGTGTGTTCCTAGGCCACTCTCCTGCCATGTGCCGTATGCAGGGACGCATGGCCAGCAACCTGGGCTGGTTGACATTCACTTTTGACTTCATGAAGAGAATTGAGCCTCTGCTTGAGGGCCAGTGGGAGGTACAGCGCGTGAGACAGGTACCAGCACACTGGCACACTGGCACACTAACACACTGGCACATTGGCACACTAGCACACTAACACACTAACACACTGGCACACTAACACACTAACACACTAACACATTGGCACACTGGCACACTAACACACTAACACACTAATGCACTAACACACTAACACACTGGCACACTAACACACTAAAACAACTGGCACACTAACACACTAACACACTAACGCACTAACACACTAACACACTGGCACACTAACACACTGACACACTAACACACTGGCACACTAACACACTAAAACAACTGGCACACTAACACACTAACACACTAACGCACTAACACACTAACACACTGGCACACTAACACACTGACACACTAACACACTAACACACTAACACACTGACACACTAACACACTGGCACACTAACGCACTAACACACTAACACACTAACACACTAACGCACTGACACACTAACACATTGGCACACTGACACACTAACACACTAACACACTGACACACTAACACACTGACACACTAACACACTAACACACTAACACACTAACACACTAACGCACTAACACACTGACACACTAACACACTGGCACACTGGCACACTAACACACTAACACATTGGCACACTGACACACTAACACACTAACACACTGACACACTAACACACTGACACACTAACACACTAACACACTAACACACTAACGCACTAACACACTGACACACTAACACACTGGCACACTGGCACACTGTAAGCACACAACCAGTGGGCAGACTCCCTCAGGTATCACTGATTGTATTCATGACTTGAGCCTTGACCCCAGCCTGTGCAATGCAGATAATGAAGTCAACTAATTTGTTGTTTCATTCCATTGCTGTGCAATGCAGACAGGTAATCAATCAATTTATTGTGGTATTTCATTCCATAGCAACAAGAGGACATTGAATTTCTATCCCACTTTGGAGGAAAGTTCATTGTTCACTGGGTAAGGAGGGCAGGTCATGTAGCAGTGCTTGGGCCCACTCCTGTTCCACTGTTGTAAATCATGCAACAGACCACCCAGCTCCTCGCTATATCCCGCATCTCTCCGCACACCTTTCTCTCTTCTCTCTCTTCCATCTCTTCCCCTCCCTCCCCACCCCTCCACTTCTCCACCGCAGGGAAAGCGCCAGGAGATGACAAGGCCTGACGAGTACACCCCCTGTCTCTACCAAATCAGAGCCAACAACAGCAAGATATGCCGAAGAGTGGTCCAGGTCCCAGTGACCGCTAAATCACTCAATTCAGCCTTTTGGTTAGCGTTCTGCATTAACAGTAACACCTTTTCAGTGCTGCTGTTTGTGTGTAGAGTTGTTATTCTCTATGTGCCTATGTGCGCAAGTACTACTCAATGCGTGCAAGGCCACTTGTTCAGTTCGTACACATGTGTGGGGTGTGATGTGTCCATGTACAGAACATGCAATGGTGACCAGCCACACAGTGTGTTCACAGGTACGGTGCGCAACCACATGCTATTATTCACTTTTATGACAAGTATGCTACAAGAGGATATGTTTGAACTGGGATTGAATGTGAAAACGGCAAGCATTTGTCTTCTGGGAAAGGAAAACATTACACACCTCTGTACGATGCTACCAGTTGTGGGTCCTGTGTACGCGTGTACGGGAACAAGGTTGACGCGTGTATGTGTGCGTACACATGTACAGTGCTGCATGCAGACACAAGCACTTGAATGGGCTGTGTTGTGTGATCGTGTCAGAGTACGTATGTACGTTTGATGGTCAGCACGAACCACTACCCTTGACAGTCAGTGCATGGAAATGCGGGGAATTCCTTGTAATTAGAAGCAGCCGCTGTCCGGGTAGACTCCTCCCCTCCCTCCTCTCCTCCCTCCTCCCCTCCCTCCTCTCCTCCCTCCTCTCCTCCCTCCTCCCCTCCCTCCTCCCCTCCCTCCTCCCTTCCCTCCTCCCCTCCCTCCCCTCCCTCCTCTCCTCCCTCCTCCCCTCCCTCCTCCCTTCCCTCCTCCCCTCCCTCCCCTCCCTCCTCTCCTCCCTCCTCCCCTCCCTCCTCCCCTCCCTCCTCCCCTCCCTCCTCCCCTCCCTCCTCCCCTCCCTCCTCTCCTCTCCTCTTCTGCTAGCTACATTCTTAAAGTCCCCTTTGAGAATACTGGCGGTGCTGGCATTGTGTATGTGTGGGTGGGCAGCAAAACCTCGCAGGAGGAACAGATTCATGCGGAGCAGATGGGGAGGTCCATGTTTGAGGTGAGAATGTGGAGGATGGAGAGAATGTGGAGGATGGTGAGAGTGTGGAGGGTGGTGAGAATGTGAAGGATGGAGAGAATGTGGTGGATGGAGTGAATGGGGAGTATGGTGAGAGTGTGGAGGGTGGTGAGAATGTGGACGATGCTGAGAGTGTGGAGGATGGAGAGAATGTGGAAGATGGCGAGAGTGTGCAGGATGAAGAGAATCATTTAGCTAGAAAGAGCAGTACTTCTCTGTACATCATGTTCTGAGCACTTGGCAGACTGTGTGGAACTAGAAGTGATTTGTAGCCATGTTTCCTTGCATCTGGCATCATACATACATACACCTGCTGATCTGTTGCCATGGTGATCCTCCTCACAGGCCTCCTACTCCAATCAGACCATCTTTGAAGGAGCAGAGCCTGACAACTTCTTCTGGGTGGCCATGAAAGGCCGAGGGCCTCATGACACAGTGAGTGAGGGGAGGGGAGGGGAGGGGAGGAGAGGGGAGGGGAGGGGAGGGGAGGAGAGGGGAGAGGG
>OX465046.1:5327283-5449783 GCA_949841015.1 Aplysina aerophoba
CTGTGTGTAGGCTCAGGTCTTGAAGAGTGTGCAGGTACTGTGTGTAGGCTCAAGCCTTGAAGAGTGTGCAGGTACTGTGTGTAGGCTCAGGTCTTGAAGAGTGTGCAGGTACTGTGTGTAGGCTCAAGTCTTGAAGAGTGTGCAGGTACTGTGTGTAGGCTCAAGCCTTGAAGAGTGTGCAGGTACTGTGTGTAGGCTCAGGTCTTGAAGAGTGTGCAGGTACTGTGTGTAGGCTCAAGCCTTGAAGAGTGTGCAGGTACTGTGTGTAGGCTCAAGTCTTGAAGAGTGTGCAGGTACTGTGTGTAGGCTCAAGTCTTGAAGAGTGTGCAAGTACTGTGTGTAGGCTCAAGTCTTGAAGAGTGTGCAGGTACTGTGTGTAGGCTCAAGCCTTGAAGAGTGTGCAGGTCTGAATGACTTCAATCATGCATGGTCTTCCTTGGGAAGGAGTTGTTAGAGTCTCCTTGAAGCGCAGTAGGGGTAGTCTTCATGTGATGGGTATCATCAAGCATGCTAAAGTGTTTGACTCTCAGGGGGCAGCTGAGTGCTACACACATGTTGATTTTTGTGAAAACTGCTGATGTTTGAGTTTGTTTCTTTTCTCTGTTGACAGGTCTATCGTAAACATCTTGCAGAACAGCAAATTGGGGTCCCAAGGAAGATTCGCTTGGCAAAGAAGGGAGAAGAACCGTATGAGTTTGTTCGCTGCTTTCATGGGTGGATCTCGTGGAAGCAGTGATGCTGGGGGAGGTCTATTGTGTGTGCATGCCATACAACATATGTTATAATGCTGCATCTCCTTTTTTGAAACATCAATTGTATACGTCATCGCTTGTTAATATTAAATTTTATAGTTACTAACGTGTACATACTGTGCATGTTTGTGTGCGTGGCTAGCTACATAGTTAATGTGCTTCACTCCTGTGCACACACATCACACGGATAGGCATGGTGTGCGTGCGTCATATTGTCATTGCTTTTAAATTTGTTGGATAGAATATTTGATGAATTGCACATACGTTCAGTGATAGGTACATATAAGCAAAATCCCTTGGAATTTTAATTCATGCAAATAGACGATATTGTATATAATATGATATATAGCAATATATAAAGTTCAATATAATATGTAATTGTATACGTATATATCACGCATACTTTTGCATAACTGCCAGCATAACGAATATGTGTGACCACACATGTTTAAAATATTCATGCTAAATACATTGCAATATTATTATATAAAAAGTGTATACATACAAATGTTAGACATAATATTATTATAGTGAAATGGTAAAAGTATAAAATCACTCGGCCAGTACAAACACAATTAATGTAACAATTAGATAATATTCAAATAATTAATTAATTAATATGTAGTCGCAGCATCAATCAATCAGAGAACAATTCTGAACTGAGGAATGTGGAGGATGTGTTTGGTGAGCTCGGGATGCTCTGCGCATAGTGCCCGTAACCTTGCTGAGAGCGCTTTCGGTGTGGCAAAAATGGCCACGAATTGCGTTGATGTGTAGAAGGAGCAATGGAACTGCTTTGTTGTGAAGCAAATGAAGATGCGTCTGCTACATGCGTGTGGGGAGATTTTGACTTCCACTCATTGTACTCCTGAGGCAGCTTTCTGTACTTCGGAAGAAATAGGATGGCAAGTCCAGCGTTCACCATACACAAAGGTGTAATGGTGAGAACAGAATAGAACAAAGTCAGCCTTGTTTCATAGTTTGTGATTCCATAGAACAGTGGGACTACCACGAAAGAGACAATAGAAACAAGCTGTAACAATACAAAAGTGAACACTGCTCCTGAATCATTGTACAGATCTATCTGAATGTTTGCTCTCAGCATCTTTAAGGCACTGAAGATGACGAATATGATAATCAACACCTTGAAGACTGCAATGAAAGCCACGGTAAGTGGAGCATATTGAACAATGTGGTCAGGAAACGCACACACTGACACTGTGACCTCAAAAATGTCACGATTTTCATTGATGACTTTTTTCTGCAGAGGAGTCCATCCAGTGAACACTAAGAGAGGTAAAATGTCACACACTAAAACTACAAGACCAATTTTCCATATCAGTGATTGATCCTTGAGCGACACCTGTGATGCTGGCTTATATCTAGCAGCAAAGGCTGTGTACAGGCGCCAAGATTTCCAAAAGATGGTTCCATTTACGAGGCTGTAGCCAACTGACAGGGTCCACGGTAAGAGGTTGCATAGTGTGCCATAGTAGACGTCTCCCAAATTGGACACAGAACTGACAATAGTGAAAGCAATTACATACACAATGATGCAGAAATGTCCTGAGAAGATGAAGATGTTCAGAGATGGACTGGTCGCTTTAACACCTTTCACCTCTCTGAAATAGTAGTTGACAAAGACGACACTGCAGTTCGCAATGACTGTAATAATAATTAGCAGGACCACGAACACAAGAAGTCCAATATTCACCGTTGTGAGTGTGATGTATCTTGGCGGAAAGTTGTCAGTTGGTTGACTGTGGCCTAGTACATTCCAGTACAAGGAGTCATTACTGATTCGAATGCCGTTCTTTGCAAGGAATACCCCAATGTCCTTGTGCTGCACATCTAGATCTGTCATACCTTCTTTCCTCTGAAGCTGTTTAATCTCTACAGGGGATTCAACGGTGCCTTGTTGGTTGAAGCTAATGTTTCCTGATGCTCCAACAAACGAGACATTATTTAGGATGCTACTGTGCAAGACTTTAGAGATGTATGCAAAGCTCTCTGCGTGATCTGCTAGGGAAAGGTTGACACTCTGTAGCTTCTCCTCTGTGACTGCCAACCCGCGTGCTACTGCCCACACTGCATCATATGTCGATGAAGCAAATGGTGTTGTTCCATTTATACTTATATTGGTGGATTGTGCTAGGTTGTAGGCAGTAACAAAATCCATTGTCTTATTCTTGAGTCCATCATAATACTGAGACATGTTCCAGCCTGATTCAATCATGGAAATACTGGATGACTGCCTCAAATTGTAAAAGAAGTGGAATGCACCATTCACCGCCTGATTAACCAGCGACTGTCTGCACCTGCAACTGTCACTCGTTACTGTGCACGGCTCATCAGCTTCACGACTATCACTTTCCGGACATGATAAATTCCACCATTTCCCGTACAGCTGAGGAAACACCCACACATAGCTTGGATACACCATTCCTTGTCTCGCAGCCTGAAGCATGAGGCGCTGACCAACCGCTCGATGAACAAAGGCAAAGATGATTCGCCTGTGTTTGATTTGATCTAATGTTCGTGCAAGCAAGGCCTCCGTTACCTCAGTGACATGGTCGTTAGGAATGCTGAGCCGGTGGAGGGATGAAATGTCAATGTTGTACTCCGCGTGAGAAAGGGAAGCACGAAAGGTAAGAACTGTGCTTCGTTGGATGAGTCCATCTTCATACACTGTCGCTATGGACTTCCAATTGAAGTGGGTGACGAATTCAGCCATCGCCCGTCCCATGAACGTTTGCGAGTGTACCGTTCTCAAGAAGTACGGGAAAGCTACCAAGTTAGACAGAGTGGGAGTGGATGCTCCGTAGGACACCATCACAGCCTCCTGTCCCGGCTGCGATGAAAAAGAAGCGAGGGCGAGGGCCGCTTCCGAACAACCAGGACCGATAATGGCCACGGGCGGTGGTGTCTTAGCCGCGATTTCCTTCAGGTATCTCAATATAGCGTCTTGACGGCCGCACCCTCCGGAATCAAAGTACTCAAAGTCCAGCTCGTACCCGGGAAGTAGGTTGGCATTGTTGATGTCTGCAGTCGCCATCAGAGCTGCAGGTATGCAGTAGAATCCTCCAGACCAGATGGGAGAGTTGTGAGCGGGAAAGAATCCGACAATGCGCAGTCGTGTCTGCGTGCCATTTCCATGCCCATCACTGACTGCAGGCCGGGCGAAGCAGACGCAAATCACGAATGCAAGGATATCGATACTGGACCTGCGACACATTTCTTCGTTCGCCTCGTCCCATCTGCTTAGTCACGACCGAGAGCAACCTTTTCATGCATATGCTGATACCCCCTTGGGTGGTCCACGCATGGTCTTATATAATACGAGTTCCCGTGTGACCATAGACGCACCAGATAGTGACGAAAGCGATAATGATATTCATCGTAGACACTGTGGGGACGTCATCTTAATGGCATCGTCAACAATTCTCACGTGACAAGGTTATATTCATACATACCAAACACCTCATGCAGGCATGCGAAGCACCTCTGCACACTGGCAGCTGAGCCAGCACTGTAGTTCCATCTCGCCCTCTGCAGCACACTGCAGGTGGTCTCCTGGACTGCCAAGAACCCTAAAGACACTAGCTGCACGTTTTGGGCTGAGAGCTACATCAGTTTAGGGTAGAGGGTACAGTTTTATAATATCTGGCTTATGTGCACTAAGGCCTGAGTGGCTAAGTTAATATAATATTAGCCAGAGACACCTTCAATTGGGCAGCTTTCACATTCACTGAAGAAAGGTAGCAAAGTTATGTTTGAATTAACAACTTCTCTAGATAGTGTGAATCAATGTTTAGCATAACATAATAGCACTGCATGCCTGCACACATGTGCACACACACATATATCCGTACATATATATATATAAATGCTGGTGTCTAGTCTGCTGTTTGCAGATGACACAGTGTTGTTGGCCGAGAGTGCAGAGGATATGAGGAGGAGCCTGCAGTGTCTACAATCTTGGTGTGAGGAATGGTGCATGGAGATAAATGGGGAGAAGAGTGCTATATATGATGCGCATAAAGAAGAGAAGAGTGGACTGATGTGCAGCTACATACCTTCAAGAGTTGTATGGATGAGACCCCTTGGGTTCCTCTTATAAGTATTTAGGGTGTAGCTAGTAAGATTCTGAGACAGATGAGGATATGATGTTGAGAGGTGGGACAGCCCCTTTTTGTGTGAGAATGGACGATGTAGAGGGCTACTGAGGGAGGAGAGCAGGTGTCGGGAGTGTCAATCAGGGAAGATTGAGGATGTGCCCCACTGGTTGTTGGAGTGTGGTGCGTGGTGCACAGTATGGCAACCTTTCCTACAGTGCATGAGGCAAATGATCAATGATTTTGATAGTCTTGGGAATGATGACAAGCTGATCTGCATTTAGACAAGGGATGCCAGCACGCATCAGTATTGAAAGCTATTATGAAGATTCTAGTAGCTGCCCCCTTTCAAGTACCTGACTCTAATTGTTGCTGAACTGCTTAATTGATTCTGTGAATATTACAATGTATACTTTGCTGTTCCCATTTCGCCTCACACGACAGTTTGGCCCTATAGTGAGCATGTGGCATAATAATAATAATAATAATAATCATATAATGATAATGATAATGATAATAATATAAACAGTAACACATATGTACACTTGTATGAGGCAGCTATCTCAACTTAATTATGCCACATGATCAAACAACTGAATACTGAATTAGTTGTGCACTGTGCATGGAAGTCATCAACCACATGCACAGATGGCCATGGAGAGAGCAAGATCTAGTGAACATGTCCGTGGCTCTTGGTCTGCAGCTAGGTACATCGACGTAGATATATAATTTATATACCAACTCTATATTCATACCTTATATATATATATATATATATATATATATATATATATATAATTTATATATACCTGGGGGACATAGTTAGCTATTGTATATATGTATATCAATCAGCCAGCTAGGTATATGTTATTATAATATCACATGCATGCATCACATAATTGTGAACTATTTTCGAGGAACACATGCCAGTGACGTATGGGGGGTTGGTGTGGTAGTATATTGCATAATTATACATATATACCCGCCAATATTTACCCACAAAAGATGTGTTTCAATTGATATAACCTTAGGTTGCATATTGTTTACAGAACATGGGTGAACCAATTGGTGTCGCTGCAAAACAGTCATTAATCAAATGTGATTACACATGCCTTTCAATATAAAAATGCGATTGTATACCAGTTATTGATAAAAATGATTGAGCTTGCATGCACAACACATAAAGGGTTGCCATAATAATAGAGAGTATGACAGTTACAATGCTGAACCAATAGATGTGAGAGATGTCGCATTGCTACTGTGTGGGGAAGTGGAGGAGTAATAGCTATTGAAAGATAAGCTACTTGATATAGAACTCTGTGAACGACGACGCGGAAAGCGAGGAGAGTACAATGCTTGCATTGACAACCATGATACACGCTGCTGTGAATAACAGGCAGAACTCTGATACACTACTCCACAGTCTTCAACCTTCTGCCGAGTATAGCAGCTATTTTGAAGACGCATCCATAACAACCTCACCACACTCTGGTGCTTCATCCCAAAACAAGAGAGAGAAACAGCGACCATGACCAAAGGACCAAGTGTTAGCACAGAGTACATCACAGATAGCCTTCGTTCGTAGTTCATGTTCTCATTGAACAGGAGCAAGGTTAAGAAGAGTGCAAGCAGAATAACTAGTTGCAACAATGAAAATGTGAACGCCTGTCCTGAATCATTGAAGAGCTCCATTGATTTGGGTATTTTAGCCTTTAGTTGCAAAAATGCGCTGAACGCAACACATGCCAACAAGAAAAACTTCAACCCCAAAATAAATCCAATAGTGATGTAGAGATAGTACTCTTTTTCATAGCTGAGTACACACATAGGTGCATTAATCTCCATCAGTTGATTGTCAATCCTGCGTTCTAAGACAACTTTATATAATGGGGTCAGCACAGTGAAGAGTATTAACAGAATGATGTCAACTGCAACAATAGCTACAATTACACTAATCAAGCATTCATCCTTCAGTATCCTCACCCATGTGTAATTTACCTTCTTCCGAGCAGTAAAAACTTTGTACAGCCTGAAAGTCTTCAAGAAGATGGTTCCATTTACAAGGCTGTAGCCAATTGACAGGGTCCATGGTAAGAGGTTGCATAATGTGCCATAGTAGACGTCTTCCAAATTGGACACAGAACTGACAATAGTGAAAGCAATTACATACACAATGATGCAGAAATGTCCTGAGAAGATGAAGTTATTCAGAGGTGGACTGGTCTTTTTAACATCTTTCGCCTCTCTGAAGCAGTAGTTGACAAAGATAGCACCGCAGTTCCAAATGAGCAAAATAAATGTCAGCAACAACACTACCACAAGGAGTGCAATATTCACTTTCGCAGAGGTAAGTGTGATGTATCTTGGAGGAAAGCTGTCAGTTGGTTGACTTTCACTTCTTTTATTCCAGTATAATGCAGAGCCATTGATAGCTTCACTAGTACTATTAGAACGGAATGTTCTAATGACTTCAAATTCTAGGCATGATTCTTGACCTGTATCATTTTTCCACTGAAGCTGTTTAACAACCACTGGGGTTTCAACAGTGCCTAGTTGGTTGAAGCTAATGTTTCCTGATGCTCCAACAAACGAGACATTATTTAGGATGCTACTGTGCAAGACTTTAGAGATGTATGCAAAGTTCTCTGCGTGATCTGCTAGGGAAAGGTTGACACTCTGTAGCTTCTCCTCTGTGACTGCCAAACCACGTGCTACTGCCCACACTGCATCATATGTTGATGAAGCATATGGTGTTGATCTTCTACTTGTATTGGTGCATGGCGCATGTTTTGTGTTTCCATCATACACATTGACGCGATTTACTCGGTTGTATTCATCAACAAAATTATTTGTCCTGATTTCCAGTTGCTTCTGGTACTGAGACACAGTCAATCCTGAATCGATCGAGATGTCAAAAGTTTGGTTCAAACTGTAAGAGAAATGAAATGCACCATTCACTGTCTGATTAATCAACTCCTGTTGATGCTCACAAGTGTCATTGTACATTGCTGTGCATTCCCTTTTGGATCCATTCGTGCAGTTTAGAACCCACCATGACCCAAGCAACTGAGGAAAGACCCACACATAGCTGGGATACGCCATCTTTCGGTTTGCTGCATGAAGCATTAGACACCTTCCAACTTCCTTGTGAACAAAGGCAAAGATGATCCGTCTGTGTTTAATCTGCTCTAATGTTTGTGCAAGCAAGTATTCTGTCTGCTCAGTGACATTGTTGTTAGGAATGCTGAGTCTGTGAGTGGATGAAGTGTCAATTTCGCCATCCAAGCGGTAAAAGGAAGCATGAAAGCTAAGAACTGTGCTTCGTTGGATGAGTCCATCTTCATACACTGTCGCTATGGACTTCCAATTGAAGTGGGTGACGAATTCAGCCATCGCCTGTCCCATGAACGTTTGCGAGTGTACTGTTCTCAAGAAGTACGGGAAAGCTACCAAGTTAGACAGAGTGGGAGTGGATGCTCCGTAGGACACCATCACAGCCTCCTGTCCCGGTTGCGATGAAAAAGAAGCGAGGGCGAGGGCCGCTTCCGAACAACCGGGACCGATAATGGCCACAGGCGGTGTGGCCCTGGACGCGATTTCTTTCAGGTATCGCATTACCGCGTAATGACGGACGCACCCTCCGGAATCAAAGTACTCAAAGTCCAGCTCGTACCCGGGAAGTAGGTTGGCATTGTTGATCTGCTCAATCGCCATCAGAGCTGCAGGTATGCAGTAGAATCCTCCAGGCCATATGGGATTGAGGGATTCGTTGTAATGAGGAAAGAATCCGACAATGCGCAGGCGTGTTCTAGCTGTCTTGTTCGCATCTTCCCCATACGCACCTACAGTCCAGCAGCAGCAGCAGCAGCAAAGCGCTATCCACGCGGTTGCTACTAGTACGCTGCTAATCGGATGATACTTCGACATGTTATTCCACTCTAACCTAAACTACTTTCCGCAGCTCGGGCGGGACGCTCTATAAAGTGTTTCTGAAAAGCGCAGGGGCTCTAATTTTACAACGCGCATAGCGTCTAATACACGCAGGGCGTGTGCAGGAATCAGGGGATCGGTCAGTCAGATACGAATTCAAGCTGATATCTATCATATACACCGACTCCAGGACCTATGGTTATATTAAGCAGATGTTGAATGGGCTGTCGGGGCCTGTGGCATGGCTGTGACCACGTAGTTAATAGCAGTGTAGATCTATGGTAGCAGCTACAGCATGCTAGTGTTAACCGTAGACCCCACCCATTCGTCGGCCATTTATTCCTGACGTCACATGCGGACGGACTAACAGCATTCCCATATGCCACATGAGTACAGCATCCACAATAGTTGTAATTGTAATGGTCCTATGCACCTCCTGTCTGCTCTTGTTGAATGTCTCCTTGTGTTGCAGGCGTCCTCAGCAGCAGCGTCCAAGATGCTCTGGATTAATATCAGCAACACCAAAGGACATTGGATCCATGAACATGTGCGCTGGCTGAGTGTGATGGCAGCCATCTTGGTCCGCCTGGGGGTGGGGCTTTGGCCGTACTCAGGGGCGGGGCAGGCACCCATGTTTGGTGACTATGAGGCTCAGCGTCACTGGATGGAGATCACCTATTGGACCCCCGTGGGGGAATGGTGGGTACATGCTTGTAAGGGGGCTCAGGCTGCAGTCGTGGGAATTCCCCTAGTGCAGCATTGAGGGTTTCCCCTATGACATAATGGGCTATGAGGATTGGGCACATCAGCTTTGATTCTTTTACATGTTCAATACTTTTAAAGTGGCCTTTCATGGATAGAGAGGTAGTGTTCAACGGATATACCGTCTCATTTTTTGGCTTAATTAATTAATGTTCCTGCTAATTCTGTGCAATATATTGTGTGTATTGGTGTGCCTTCAGGTATGTGAACACATCACATAATGACCTTCTGTATTGGGGCCTGGACTACCCTCCACTGACAGCGTACCACAGCTGGTTGTGTGGAGCCGTGTGAGTTTGTGTGCAGTGATGAGGCCTAACTGAGGCACTGTGTGCAGTGATGAGGCCGAACTGAGGCACTGTGGTACTACTGTTGGTCCAGCTCTCTAACCCTCCTCCCTTGTTCAGTGCCAACTGGATTCACCCCTCGTGGGTGTCATTGGCGGAGAGCCGAGGCCACGAGAGTCCTTCTCACAAACTGTTCATGAGGAACTCTGGTGAGCTGTCCTGGAGCTCACTTCACTGCATGCACATACGTGCACACACACATACACACACACACATAACACACAACACACACACACACACACACACAGGTGAACAGGGCTCTGGCAATTTCATTGGTTAACTTTGTCTGTCAAAACAGTTATAAGCAATGAGATACACTCACAAAGGGAGTGTGTTCCTCTGTGCTTGTAGAACGCTTCTGTTGTGGCCTTCAGACTGCCATCTGCTCACCCAGAGTATAGCTGCGTACGTGTGTGTAGGGTGGACTAGCTGACCGGTCAATGCAAGGCAGACTGCCCTTTGCTGCAGTACAGATGCTGGTCATTCAGTAGTTAATCTACTCATGTTGTACCTCTGTGTACCTGATGCATTGGATAGGACTGAATGGAATCACTTGTGTCTGCTAACTTTCTAGCATTTTCACAAAGCCCCCATCTCACTCTCCTCGATTCACTCCCTTCCTTTCCCTGTCATTTTCCCTCCATCTCTTCCCCTCTCCCCCTCCCTCAACAGTACTTATCATTGATGTGTTGCTGTACATTCCCGCTGTTCTCCTCTTCTCAAAGGTTTTCTTGCGACACCTATCACTGACTAAGCAGGTACATACATACGTACATACTTACCTCGCAATGCACATGTGGCTAGTCAGGTGATGTGTGTACACTGGTGGTGGCTGTGGTACACAAAAGCACTGAATCAACCACACTGGGCACTTTTTATTAGCCCAGGGGCTACGTAACAGTATCATGTGGCACGCGGGTGCTATTCAGTTGAGGGCCTGTTGTGGAGCTTGAAATTCCTTGGACTGCTCAGCCGTGGCTCCTGTCATGCCTTCCTGCCTCTACACTGCAGGCATCAGTGGAGCTTCTCATACTCCTTCAGCCCTCAGTTCTGCTCATTGACCATGGACACTTCCAGTGAGAGAGGCACACGAATGGGATACAAGGTCTTTAGTGTCTTATCTCTATAGCGAAGTAACTTGTCCCTTCAGACAGCAAGACTTGTTTCTACACCATTGTACATACATACATACATACATACTTACATACTTACATACATACATACCTAGTGCCAACCTTGTATATATATATATATATATATATATATATATGCACACTACATATATAATTGTCTCCACTCCAATTCCTACTTCAGATTCAACAATGCCAGTTTGGGACTCTGCCTCCTTGCAGTGACAGCTGTGTGTTGTGAGAGGGACTTCCTTGGTTCAATTCTCTTCTCTCTTGCACTGAACTACAAACAGATGGAGCTGTACCACTCTGTGCCATTCTTCTGCTATCTGCTGGGGAAATCCCTAAAGAAACCTTCATGGTACGTATGTATGTAACTCACAGATCACATGTGTACAGCCGTTGCTGGGTTTCTAGTCCCATTCTCGTATTGCATACCGTAAATTACTCACGTGATTCTGGTACTGGAACGGTGGAGCCTCACATGCCATGTGCCACTGGAATTCACATGAGACTACGCTGTTCCAATGCCTTGGTATTGTGAGTAATTGCAATGTGGAATGTACGCATCGGACAAAAACTGAACCGACTGAGTTAAGCTCCTACTGTTGTCTCCTGTCCCATCCTGGCCTATATACCGTGCCCTGATGAACGACATTGCTTCTTCAGTTTGCCCTCACCATAGCAGCCGGTGCTTGGCTCAACCCTCTGTGATTATAGAGTGGACTTCCGTTGAGCAATTCAACATACAAAGCAGCCACTATAGGCTCTACCTTTGAGGAGGGCTTCATGGTCAAAGTGTCCTTTTCATATTCTTCCACTGAGTGCTACTTTGAAATACTCAGTAGAAGCCCACTTTGTGAGCATCTCCATGTAGCAATGGGTCTGTATGACTGTCAACCCTGTGTCACGCTCTCCTCCCAGGACACAGTCAGCTAGCCATGTGCTGACGGTGGCTGTGGTTGTGGTATTGACATTTGCCATTTGGTAAGTGTGTGTGTGTGTGTGTGTGTGTGTGTGTGTGTGTGTGTGTGTGTGTGTGTGTGTGTGTGTGTGTGTGTGTGTGTGTGTGTGTGTGTGTGTGTGTGTGTGTGTGTGTGTGTGTGTGTGTGTGTGTGTGTGTGTGTGTGTGTGTGTGTGTGTGTGTGTGTGTGTGTGTGTGTGTGTGTCCACCGGACAGCAGCACACTGCCAATCTACTCCACCCTTCAGCTGGCTGCCCTTTCTGTTCAGCACAGAGAGTATTCTTCAAGTGTTGCACAGGGTGTTCCCGTTTGCAAGAGGAGTGTTTGAGGTCTGTGAGTGTGAAGAGAGGGAGGGAGAAGGAGAGAGTGGAGGGGAGGGGAGGGGAGGGGAGGGGAGGGGTGTGGGGATGGGAGGGAGAGGACCTATACCATGCCGTCATGAATGTGTATTTATTCCGCTTCCTGTTCCCGTCATGTTGCAGGATAAGGTAGCCAGTGTTTGGTGCACTTTGTCCATTCTTGTCAAGTACAGCAGAATGTGGTCACTGCACACAATCATAAGAGCAAGGTACACACGCACACACACACGCACACACACACACAGACACACACACATACACACGCACATGTGCACACTAACACACACACACACACACACACACACACACACACACACACACACACACACACACACACAGACACACACACATACACACGCACATGTACACACTAACACACACACACACACACACACGCACACACACACAGACACACACACATACACACGCACATGTGCACACTAACACACACACACACACAGACACACACACATACACGCACACTAACACACACACACACATGTGCACACTAACACACACACGCACATGTGCACACTAACACACACACACACACACAGACACACACACATACACGCACACTAACACACACACACACACACACACACAGATACACACACAGACACACACACAGACAGACACACACAGGCACGCACACACACACAACGCAACACACACACACACATATGTCATGTGTAGCAGTTGATGTGTTGTTCATTTCTACTTGCAGCCTTGTCCTCACACTGCTGGCTCTGCTTCCCTCAGCACTTCACCTCCTCCTCCAACGACGACCAACTGCCAAGACCTTCAAACTAGCACTAGTGGGCCATGCACACACAACACCACACACACCTTCTACTGCCAACGCTCCTACTGGGCAGTGGTGCATGTACTGCGGGGCCTAGGGAATGGAGGGGTGGTGTGTATAGTATAATACTGTTTGCATGCACAGTAACTGTATTGTGCAGTAGGCAAGTGACTTGTGTGGCTCAGCGGAAGGAGAGGTAGAAGAGGTGGCGGAAGTGTGAGGTGTGAAGTGGCTGCTGGGTTGTGGTGAACTGCATTGATAAGTGCAGCAATGGATCATGGGCACGTGCATTTAAATACAGTATGTATGTGTATGTATGTGTACACTACGCGCATGTATGTTTGCATACATGTGCTTCTATGTACAATGTGTACGTGTGTGTACGTGTGCACTACGTAAACATATGTTTGCATGCATGTTGCTGCAGGTTAACTCGTCCCTGGCTTTCTTCCTCTTCTCATTTCACGTCCACGAGAAGTCCATACTCCTGTCGGTCATGTGAGCTACACTGCAGACACCTCTCTGGCCTCTACGGCGGGTTCTCCCAAGCCCATAGCATTTTAACATAGTATATGATGATGATGTGTGCACATGAAGTTTTAGTGCCTATTCACAGCAACAGGACACTCATCTGCGAGCATTCACTTCTGCCTGACTAACAAGGGCTGGCCATGATGTGTGCTAGCACTCTATCCTCCCTAGTCTGTGATCACATGCATGTCACAAGACTTCCACTCTAGCAGGTCACATGCATGTCACATGACTTCCACTCTAGCAGGTCACATGCTTGTCACATGACTTGTATACGTATATATTCTCCCTCTCAGGCCAGTTAGCCTGCTGCTAGCTGACTGCCCAACAGCGAGCACTTGGTTCACTTCTGTGTCCCTACTAAGGTGAGGTGACCAGGGAGAGCTGAAGACTGTTTGTCTGTCTCTTTGTTGACTGAGTGTCCACTGTGTCTCCTTGTTGACTGAGTGTACACTGTGCCTCCTTGTTGACTGAGTGTCCACTGTGCCTCCTTGTTGACTGAGTGTCCACTGTGTCTCCTTGTTGACTGAGTGTCCACTGTGCCTCCTTGTTGACTGAGTGTCCACTGTGTCTCCTTGTTGACTGAGTGTCCACTGTGCCTCCTTGTTGACTGAGTGTCCACTGTCTCTCCTTGTTGACTGAGTGTCCACTGTGCCTCCTTGTTGACTGAGTGTCCACTGTGCCTCTTTGTTGACTGAGTGTCCACTGTGTCTCCTTGTTGACTGAGTGTCCACTGTGCCTCCTTGTTGACTGAGTGTCCACTGTGTCTCCTTGTTGACTGAGTGTCCACTGTGCCTCCTTGTTGACTGAGTGTCCACTGTCTCTCCTTGTTGACTGAGTGTCCACTGTGTCTCCTTGTTGACTGAGTGTCCACTGTGCCTCCTTGTTGACTGAGTGTCCACTGTGTCTCCTTGTTGACTGAGTGTCCACTGTGCCTCCTTGTTGACTGAGTGTCCACTGTGTCTCCTTGTTGACTGAGTGTCCACTGTGCCTCCTTGTTGACTGAGTGTCCACTGTGTCTCCTTGTTGACTGAGTGTCAACTGTGCCTCCTTGTTGACTGAGTGTCCACTGTGTCTCCTTGTTGACTGAGTGTCCACTGTGTCTCCTTGTTGACTGAGTGACCACTGTGCCTCCTTGTTGACTGAGTGTCCACTGTGCCTCCTTGTTGACTGAGTGTCCACTGTGCCTCCTTGTTGACTGAGTGTCCACTGTCTCTCCTTGTTGACTGAGTGTCCACTGTGCCTCCTTGTTGACTGAGTGTCCACTGTGCCTCCTTGTTGACTGAGAGACCACTGTGTCTCCTTGTTGACTGAGTGTCCACTGTGTCTCCTTGTTGACTGAGTGTCCACTGTGCCTCCTTGTTGACTGAGTGTCCACTGTGTCTCCTTGTTGACTGAGTGTCCACTGTGCCTCCTTGTTGACTGAGTGTCCACTGTGCCTCCCAATCACAGCATGTACCCTTTGCTGGTGAAGGATGGGCTCTCACTGCCCACATGGGCCACTCTCGTCATGTACCTCATGCTGAGTGTGGTCACGTGGTGGGAGGAGTTCAGGAGGATGAGAAAATCCCTGCTCCTGTTGGTGAGTCTGATGTCCTTGTCCTCCATTGATGTAGGGCTGGTATTCTGTCCTGGTGTGCGTTGAAGCTGGAACTCGAACTGTGATTGATGAAAAGTGTTAACATGCAGCATGTACATCCATAGATTCCATACGTACTAACTTTGCCTCTACGGATGCCTCTGTTCTTCCCCTCTCCCTCCCTCCTCAAATCCTCCCAATGTGTCTGTGTGTATGCAGCCAATCACAAGCATTGCCTCTCTGTCTGTCCTGTGCTTGGCCAGTCACGTGGTGTCCCCACCGCAGAGATATCCAGACCTCTTCCCAGTTGTGATTTCCGCACTGTCGTGCTTTCACTTCACCGCCTTCCTGATGTGGTTTCAGTGGCTACAGATAACCCAGCCCTGCGACAAACAGAAGACAGGCTAAGCAGAGACTGTCATGTTATGTTGCAACATGTGCAACATTCATATGATCATTGTGTTATGTTGCCATGTTTCATTTTCTGTCAAAGGTGAACCTTCATGGAGGTGGTCGTGAATCGGGTACCACTCACTGCTACTGTGTGTGTGATTAGAGTGCATGTGCACCGAGCCCTTTGGTGGCTCCGGTAATATGCTTTCTGCACTTGTGGAGTGCTACAGTGGGACCTGTCTATAGTGGTCACTGTGTAAGGCAGCCACCTCTCGCAGCCATCCCTACTAGTGGGACCTGTCTATAGTGGTCACTGTGTAAGGCAGTCACCTCTCGCAGCCATCCCTACTAGTGGGACCTGTCTATAGTGGTCACTGTGTAAGGCAGCCACCTCTCGCAGCCATCCCTACTAGTGGGACCTGTCTATAGTGGTCACTGTGTAAGGCAGCCACCTCTCGCAGCCATCCCTACTAGTGGGACCTGTCTATAGTGGTCACTGTGTATGGCAGCCACCTCTCGCAGCCAGCCCTACTAGTGGGACCTGTAGAGGGCCCACCTGCTTAAAGCAGCCAGCCCCTACTACACTAGACCTGAACCTGCCTACAGTAGTATGTGGTACTGTATGTAGTCGTCAAGTACAGGGTCCAGCCTCCCCAGGCCAACACATTGTTTGCAGCCCAAGCAGACACATACGTAGGTAAGGAAGCCCACAGACCGGTGACCAATGTGGGCGGTTTTACTGCACCAGTGGACTGCATGTGACATTGAGGAGGGATCACAGACTGGGGATTGCTGGTAACAAATTGACATTGCATTAATGAGATGAGCTGTTTGTTCGGTGGGAGTGGGTGGTGGGAGGAGTTCATTTGGTGGGAGTGGGTGGTGGGAGGAGCTTGTGAGAGGGGTTGCACCATCCACCAACGGAGCTACAATCACTGTCCATGCATGTGCCACATTTCAGCTGACAATCAGAGCACCACTGAGGTGGCCCACAATGAGGGCTGGAAAGGGGTCCTGCAGTCCCAGCTGCCTGACGAAGCTCATGCTGTTGACAGTGACATCATCGTCATCAGGGGGCAGGACCTGTGTGACATGACTGCAGGGGACCTTGGGGGTACGTGAAAGTGAAACAGAAGCCAAAAGTTCCCCAGTGTAGGAGGACCAGAGCTTGCAGGTGGTGACTTCTGACCTGCACACTGAGTCAAAGGAGAGACAAGAGTACATACAGTACATACATACATACATACATACATACATACATACATACATACATACATACATACATACATACATACATACGTACTTGTGTATGATGTTCACATGATGCAACTGCATGTGCTGACTTGGATTGTGAATGTGCGCAGATGCATGTTACATGTACTTCACATAGGCAGCCAGGGTGAGCAACAAGAATGAGTAGAACTGTAACCAGTCACTGACGAGTGACAAACATGCAGACCCGGTATCCACTCATCCTGCCACACACCCCGATACCTGCACAGTCCCCTTCTCACCTGCGGCCAGCACATTACCATCGGGAGAGAGTGTAGACACTGGGTGACAGCGTTCCAGCTGCAAGGCCCAGTCGTCCTGGGCAGCCGCATAGGAGTACACCACTCTCTTCAGTCTCCAGTCCCACAGAGACAACTTCACAGCACACAGGCAGGGAGGGAGAAACAGAACAAGTGGAAACTAAAGAACACTACAGTAGCCGGAAGCAGGTCCATACGTGATGGAGACAGTTCAGGTGGGTGTCTTCAGCCACGGACTTACGTATAATAGTAACACTTCACTCAGTACATACAAACATACACACATGCCTACATCCTTCAGTAGACACAGGTACTGGACCAGGAGCTGTTAACCAACACACAAAGCTCAGTGTCAAAGAACAAGTCCACCTACATACCTAGATCTCACTCAAACAATACTCTTGCACTGGCCATGTAACCTGCAAGCTCAGTATCACTCTAGTTCACGGCACTACGTAGGATGTGTGCATGTCATGTCACGCCTACTTGTCCGTTGGATGACTGCGTGACAACATGGTTGCCATGGGGCAAGGCGTGCAGGTTGACAACAGAGCTGCCCGGCCCTTTGACACAAAACTCGTACGCTGGCAGTGAACTGCCGTGGAACAGCTGGCTGTGCTTCCTCAGGGCCACCCGACCACTCCTGTGGCCACTGATCAGGTCTCCTTCCTGCAGGAGGGGGCCGGCACCATATGGAGAATCACAGAAGACACAAAATTTTCACTTGTATTTCAAATGCAAGGACAATACAGTGGACCCTCTCTATAGAGGACACCATTAGGACCCAGCTGGCTGTCCTGTGTAGAGAGGTGTCCCTAATTCAGAGGTACGTAAATTTGTACACAGCTCTATGTGGTTGGGACTGCAGACAATGTCTGCATTAGAGAGGTGTCCCATATTCAGAGTGTCCTTTATAGAGAGGTTCCACTATACTCTCAGCTAAAGGCACTCTCATAAACTGTCACATTTTGAAGACACGTCCACAGCTATCAGAGCAGGGTCCCACTCATCTATAACCTACTGTACCTTTGTGAAGCAGAGACTAGTGCATGCACTCCAAGGTGGTGGGCTCTTGTGCTTGGACCACGACGGGTAGACCTCAATGTGACTGTCATGGCCTACACAGGGGAGAGGGAAGTCGGAAGGACGACATTCACCAAATCAATACATACAGTATGTTTCTTGATTTGCATAGAACATCATCCAGTCTTTAATTGATTGCCACTGATGAATTATGTAGGCCATGAATAGGAGAGTCTAGTCTTCCCAGCTAGCCCCTACCCTCGAGTTACTACTATTTTGCAATCAATTGCAAAGAATCCAACAAGATTGCACAATAATAGCAATACAAAGGTATATTGAGGACGGCGCTTGAGACTACATAGGTGGAGTGCGTGAACTGGGACAGACGCTCAGTGTGATTGTGTAAGACCAGCAGGGGAACACCCTTCAGTGCATAGCACACATGGAGGCAGGCAGGATGGGTATCAGAGGCAGCGGGCAATGACTCAGCTACAGTATGGCTCCTTGCGGGTGGCCCTCCAGTGTACTCCAGTGCAATGCAAGTCATGCACTCACCGAGAGCAATCATCACATCAGATGCCTTCTTTCCCATCCAAGTCACTGCATAGCATTGGGGGGCGCGTGCCAGTCGCTGCTGACGACCTTTGGCTACTGCGGGGGGAGTGGTCCCACAAACATACGTATAGAACGTTGCACACGTGCACACAACCCATCCCACACAGACACAAATCCCATTTTACCTTCACCCCTCCCCCCCCACACACTCCACCAGTCTGCTCACGTTCCTACACTGCCCGGTGCCTCACTTGTGTACCCAGTCATAGACTGGCCAGCAGGTTGGTCACGTCCATGTCTGTGAATGGCCAGTGAAGAGCAGCTGGAGGGAGTCACTGTCCTGATAGAAGAGAAGAGGTTAGGGACTGCACAACACCCTGCACTGCCCCAGCCACTTTGCACAGGCTTAGAACCAGAAGTCACACAATTGTTATACACTACATCTAGAATTTCGAAGCTGGGAAAGTTACATGTGGCATCTACAGCATATACCATGTAAGAGCATACGTACATATGTCAGCATATACCATGTAAGAGCATACGTACATATGTCAGCATATACCATGTAAGAGCATACGTACATATGTCAGCATCTACCATGTAAGAGCATACGTACATATGTCAGTATATACCATGTAAGAGCATACGTACATATGTCAGTATATACCATGTAAGAGCATACGTACATATGTCAGTATATACCATGTAAGAGCATACGTACATATGTCAGCATATACCATGTAAGAGCATACGTACATATGTCAGTATATACCATGTAAGAGCATACGTACATATGTCAGCATATACCATGTAAGAGCATACGTACATATGTCAGTATATACCATGTAAGAGCATACGTACATATGTCAGTATATACCATGTAAGAGCATACGTACATATGTCAGCATATACCATGTAAGAGCATACGTACATATGTCAGTATATACCATGTAAGAGCATACGTACATATGTCAGTATATACCATGTAAGAGCATACGTACATATGTCAGCATATACCATGTAAGAGCATACGTACATATGTCAGTATATACCATGTAAGAGCATACGTACATATGTCAGTATATACCATGTAAGAGCATACGTACATATGTCAGTATATACCATGTAAGAGCATACGTACATATGTCAGCATATACCATGTAAGAGCATACGTACATATGTCAGTATATACCATGTAAGAGCATACGTACATATGTCAGTATATACCATGTAAGAGCATACGTACATATGTCAGCATATACCATGTAAGAGCATACGTACATATGTCAGTATATACCATGTGAGAGCATACGTACATATGTCAGTATATACCATGTAAGAGCATACGTACATATGTCAGTATATACCATGTAAGAGCATACGTACATATGTCAGTATATACACCTGTTCGGGGGAAGGATAAGGTTTAAGAGGGGACTTTGTTTTCAGTGACTATACAATAACGTAATAACCTATTGCAGCCCTTTAACGTGGTAGGCAGCAGACAGCATCAGGAGGGGAATAAATCCCATGCAAAGAGGGCAATGAGAAAAGGTGGGGGCTCTCTGATTCCAGCGTGTGAAAGGCTGGAATCACATGATGGAATCAGAGAACTCCACCTTTTCTCATGACTGCACCAGCGGAGAAGCCCTCGCTCCAAGGAGGGGAATATCACAACAAGATGTTGTCCATTCAAAACACTAGCACGAGAAATGTAGCACAAGGTTTGTTGTGCTGCCATGGCAAAGGGAATTTAGTTATAACCCACTTCTTCCAGCTTTCGGCAAAATACGATTACTCAGTCTGGCTGTCACCTCAGCCTTGTATTAAGTTCTGCCTGCTACCCTTATATGGAAATGAACAGTACATTCCATTGTGTGCAACATGTGTTTAGTTTCAAAGGATACAGACATGTTGTTCTGTGGCAGTCGCCAAGGAGCTTCAGTCTCTGCGGTGGCAGGATCTGCAGGGATGACAACCAGGGAGGAGTCGTGCACAGGGCATTGCATGGTTGCCAAAAGGGCACTGATCCAAGAAATGAAACAACTCTTACTCCTTTAGTCTGCTACCATCGTTTGCAGCGGAAAATGCTAGCATGTGAGGTGTACTCTGCACGATGATGACTTACAGTTGATGAGGAGTAGAGGCTACTCCTTGTCCCCAGCTCCTCCTCCTGGTGCATTGGATGCAGCTCCATTGCACCACTCGAGGCTCTCACCACCTTGAACACCCTCAGCCAAGAAGAAGCACTGAAGCAAAGACAGGAGAAGAGCTGTAACAAGGACAGAGTAGGGTTGTAACAAGGACAGGAGGATGGCTGTAAGAGACAGGGGGAGGGCTGCAACAAGGAGAAGAGGAGGGCTGTAACAAGGAGAGGAAAAGGGCTGTTACAAGGAGAGGAAAATGGCTGTTACAAGGAGAGGAAAAGGGCTGTTACAAGGAGAAGAAAAGGGCTGTAAAGCAAATCAAATGGTGATTGAATGGGCTGAGATGATGTTACCTTGAAAATCCTTCAAAGATGCCAGCTATGATGTCCCCTTCTCCATCTGTCTGTCAGTCCAGGGGAGGAGAAAGGGCAGGGAGAAGATATCTAATAACTCCCCAGCAGCTCTGAAGGATAGCATACACTGCAGTCTCATACTGTAGCACGCTATACCTATTATAGTCACACAGTGTGCGAAATATACATAGCAGTGAGTGTAGTACTGCAGGACACATACATATACCTGTATAGGTTGCATGTGTATAATTATACTGTGCATGTATGTGTACACTTGCATGGCATCACACATAAAAGACGCACTGCTATCTGAGTGCAATAGCCTTCCCCCCAGTGAGAGGGGATCCCCTTCCAACGCATTCTGGCAAAGCGCCACAGGTCCAGGGAGGTGTGACTGTTGAAGGAAACACAAGAATGTGTGCGTGAGGTGCTGATCTATGTCAGGGGATTGTAGCACAAGTGAAGCACAGGCACAAGCTGTGCTTGATGCATACAGTGGGTATAACGTGCATACACAGCTTAAACACACGATTACAGCCGTGCCTTAACCGTCGATTTCCCGAGATAAGCCCGTTATATTCTCTTTGCAGGAAGTAGCGATGGAGGTTGCAGGTTCTGCTTGAACCATCTGCTTTTGCTGCACTCGTCTCCTTGATGCCCACGTCCTTTTGCCTTTGAGCCAGTTTTGGTAGCTTCTCACCAGGTCTGAGCCTGAAGTAGCGGTTCCTACCTTCGTCGTAGTAAAATCCGGGAATTGACTTTTTTCCAGCAGCAAGCCCGCCCCCAAGCGCGGCCATTTTATCCTACCTTGGGACTATCTGTACTTGTAGTAGGGGAATTCCCCTCTTCATCTCTGAGCCAGAACTTATATATGTGCTCACCTGTCACGGTGCAAAATGGACCCCAGGCCTGTCATTTCCAGTGAGCTGCAAGATAGCTGCTCCCCTGTAGGTATCTCGTGTCACAACAAGGGACGTTTGGTTCTTTCGTCTCTCCTTCCAGTCCATGGAAACGTGAATCTCTTTAGGAATTCCATTCAGTCGCATCTACAAGAGAAACTGCGAGCGAAGAGGCCTCAAGACTGGGACTGGTGACGACACGTACACACACACGTACACACACACACACACTGGCGCACGCACATACGCATTGACACAGTACTGTCCTGGATGCTCTGTACCCACATGCAGTAGGGGGCTCAGTTCATACTGCCCAGATGTGGACTTCCAGCTGTTTGATAACTTTGCCAAAGAGCAGCCCACCCGTCTGCCCTTCTACAGCGAGCCGTGCCTGCACACCTACTGGACCGACTGCAGTGTGAGCTGCTTGTAGTGTGTGTGTGTGTGTGTGTGTGTGTGTGTGCGTATGTGCATGTGCGTGTGTGCGTGTGTGCGTGTGTGTGTGTGTGTGTGTGTGTGTGTGTGTGTGTGTGTGTATGTGTTAGTGTAATACTTTAGTGTCCACCTGTTCGTGACCCCTTACTGACCCCTCATTGACCCATCAAGGAGGTGGACCAGTACCGCAATCGAGTGTGGACTGAAGCTCTGTCGTGGGTCCACTATGTTGAGGAGCATCGGAGCTGCAAGGAGGTGGAGTGGATCGTGGTGCATGTGACTGCTGTGAGGGACAGCAAGGGGAAGGCCCCCAGCAGTGTGCTGGAAAAGATGAGAAGTGACTTTGACAGCAAGGGGGGAGGGGGACTGCCTAGGTTAGCCCGTGAAGATGTACACCATTGCTGTGCTTACATACGTATGTATGTATGTGCCTATGCTTTGCTCGACAGTTCATTTCTGCTGTGTTGATGAGTCATCATGTGAAACTGCTTTTCCAATACTGTGGTCCTGTAATTGGCTGCGGTGTGCATGCATTGTGCAATCACACAGTACTGTTACACAATTGTTGTGTGTATAACATTCAATTCAACTCATAGTCACCATAGTGACATGTTAAGAACACACTTTAGGGACTGTAACAATATTCCCCCTACCAAAGGGAGCACTTGGCTGGTGATGCTAGAACCTGTGTCATTCACTGTCAGTGCTCACTGGTGTGTACTTGCTTGGGTTCCCTCCTCCTCTTCCCTCGTGCTCAGGGTTGTATCTCTCAAATTGCCACCCAGCCCTCATTCCAAAGAGGTGTGGAGTGCTGTGAGTGAGCGGATCTACACTGCCAGTGTGGACGGGCTCAGTTCTCTACTGAGTAAGCACCGGGCACTCACCGCTGCTCGGCGGGGCAAGGTGGAGGACTTCCAGACAGCATTTCTGAACAGTGTGAGCTGTGACGTCCACACTTGTTGACACACTGTTGCGCAGATTGGATTGTGTGTGTGTTGATAGCTATGAGGTGTGTACATGTTTTGTACTGGAACATTTGCATGATGTTAATGTTAATTAGAGTTACTTTCATCCCTGTAGTGTGTGCTCCAATGTACTTTGTGCATACAACAGGTACCACCTGACCATTTTATGTTGACCTGTCTGTCTGTCTGTCTGTCTGTCTGTCTGTCTGTCTGTGTGGTTGTAGGTGGACCTTGCTGTAGGTTTGGAGCTGCTCAATGAGCCGGGTAAGGCTCTGACATTGTACCATGAGCTCGCCACATGGCTCAGCAACTCACTCAGTGGAATAGCACAAAGGAAGGAGGGTGAGGAGCAGAGGGAGGAGGGAGGGGAGGAAGGGAGGAAGGAGAGGAGGTACGTAGGGAGGAGGTTGGGGAAGGAGGGAGGATGGACAGGAGGACGGAAGGAGGATGAAGGGAAGAAGGGTGGGAGGAAGAGAAGAGGGTGAGGAACAGAGGGAGGAGGGTGGGGATGAAAGTAGAAGAGTGGGAATGAAGGGAGGAGGGTGTGATGGGAGGGAGGAGGGTGGGGATGAAGGGGAAGGGTGAAATGGCAACAGCAGGTGAGGTGTGCCTATGATCCGTGTCCACCTCCACCTTGCTTGGGTCTACAGATCCTCCACCTTGGTGCACCAGTTTGATGGCCGCTCCCTGCACCTCGTGGTACTGCCCCTCCCTTAGCAGCTCCTCCGAGTCATGGAAGGTAAAACAAAGCTCCTGCGATGTTTCTTGCACAACTCACACTGTACACCAATGCCTCACACTCACCACCTCACTACCCCCACTGCACCCCAATACTCCTCCCTCAGTACCTCACTACCCCCACTGCACACCAATGGCCCTCCCTCAGTACCTCACTACCCCCACTGCACCCCAATACCCCTCCTTCAGTACCTCACTACCCCCACTGCACACCAATGCCCCTCCCTCAGTACCTCACTACCCCCACTGCACACCAATACTCCTCCCTCAGTACCTCACTACCCCCACTGCACACCAATGCCCCTCCCTCAGTACCTCACTACCCCCACTGCACACCAATGCCCCTCCCTCAGTACCTCACTACCCCCACTGCACACCAATGCCCCTCCCTCAGTACCTCACTACCCCCACTGCACACCAATGCCCCTCCCTCAGTACCTCACTACCCCCACTGCACACCAATGCCCCTCCCTCAGTACCTCACTACCCCCACTGCACACCAATGCCCCTCCCTCAGTACCTCACTACCCCCACTGCACACCAATGTCCCTCCCTCAGTACCTCACTACCCCCACTGCACACCAATGCCCCTCCCTCAGTACCTCACTACCCCCACTATACACCAATGCCCCTCCCTCAGTACCTCACTACCCCCACTGCACACCAATGTCCCTCCCTCAGTACCTCACTACCCCCACTATACACCAATGCCCCTCCCTCAGTACCTCACTACCCCCACTATCCACCAATGTCCCTCCCTCAGTACCTCACTACCCCCACTATCCACCAATGCCCCTCCCTCAGTACCTCACTACCCCCACTATCCACCAATGCCCCTCCCTCAGTACCTCACTGCAATACACTCCTGGAAGGCATCACTGCTGGAGATGAAACTCTTCCTCTATGCCCGCATGCTCTTCACACTGTTTGCTCTCCGCCGAGTGTGGCAAGCAGAGACCATTTGCTCCGAGGTCCTGCACACCACGGCAAGGGAGATGAGGAGGTTCAAGGTGAGTTGTAGCTGGCGACTGATACACATGTGAGTTCTCTTCTACTGAGCTGCAAACTGATATTTCTTTGAAGTGGGGCTTTTCAGCTGGCTGAATAATTCTCTCTTGCCTGCAGTTATTCTTGTGCCCCCCTCCCCTTCCCCCTTTGTGCCCCCCTCCCCTTCCCCCTTTGTGCCCCCCGCCCCTTCCCCCTCCCCCTCCCCCTTTATCCCCTCTCCCCTTCTTTTGGCCCCGCTGCAATTTTCTCCTTCCTTTTGCAGCCCAACTTCCCTCCGAGTGCATTTAACTGCTGGGCCTATGCTATTGCTCGAATGACAGTCCTGGAGATAATGCTGCACCTCACGGCAGACGTTGTGGGGAACGCCTACATGTCCAATTCGCCCCTCCTCATTCGTGTGCGGCTGTGGAGTTACGCGTTTGAGAAGGTGAGGGAGAGGTGTGAGGGAGTGGGTGAGTGAAGAAGGGTGGTGATGGTACTGTACCACAGGTGTTCATGTGGTGTGGGATCTCCTTGCAGTTGGATGCTGTGGGGAGGGAGTGTGGGCTCATGCCCTGCAGTAAGGACAAGCCCGCCAACGAGGAACTCTTGACGGAGCTGCTGAAGGGTCTGGAAGGACAGCCACAGACAGGTGCTGAGTCTCTCACTCTCTCCTTTGGTTGGCCATCTCTTGAACCGTATTGCGTCTATTCTCACTCTCTTCTTGTATCCTCGTGCCCTTTGCTTACATGTTTGTGTTCTGCTGCTGTGTTCAACTGCCTATATGAGTAAGGGGAATGCCCCTCCTACCTTTGGTTGTCATAGCAACCAGTACTTCTTCCTTCCTCTCTGCAGTGGATGAGGAGACTCAGCTCATGAAGGCTCTAAAGAGTAAAGAAGGCTTTAGTGAAGTTTATGTGGTATGTCACAGGGCACTTTGCTCAGCGTTGTTTGTGTGTTGTGTGGCCAGTGTTCCCATTTCTAATTCTCTTTTAGGATATGGGAATGAGAGTCATTGGAGCACTGAAGCATGCAGGAAGACGCAGAGCAGCCTTTTCTTTTGCCAAGGATGTAGCCTTGTTCTTAAGGTGTGCATGCGTGTGGACATGTGTGTTTGCACATACTGTATGTACATACGTATGTAGGTGCTTGCTGCTTACGTAGACTGTATGGTGCTTGTTTTGGGCATCCACTAGTGCATGCTAGTGCCCTCTCTCTCCCATGCAGAGATGAGGGGAAGCTGGAGGAAGTTGTAGAGCTCCTCACTGACATCTGCAAATACTACTCCGGCCTGGGCTGGGTGGAGATTTCTGAAGGCGTGTACACCACGCTGGCTACCAGCCTCAAGGAGCTGGGCCATCTGGAGGACTACGTGCGCATGGTGGCGGTGCTGGTCAACTTGTACAGCTGTGATCCAGACCTCCCTGACACTGATAGGAAGGTGGTCCCATGGATGGAGGAGCTGGAGCGTCTCTCACAGCTGCCTAGGGAAGGTACGGTGGCGAGATGCAGCTGTGCATGGGCGTGGGGTGGGCATGTCAGTGGATGCAGCTGTGCATGGGCGTGGGGGTGGGCATGTCAGTGGATGCAGCTGTGCATGGGAGTGGGGTGGGGGTGTCAGTGGATGCAGCTGTGCATGGGAGTGGGGTGGGGGTGTCAGTGGATGCAGCTGTGCATGGGCGTGGGGGTGGGCATGTCAGTGGATGCAGCTGTGCATGGGAGTGGGGTGGGGGTGTCAGTGGATGCGGCTGTGCATGGGCGTGGGGTGGGGGTGTCAGTGGATGCGGCTGTGCATGGGCGTGGGGTGGGGGTGTCAGTGGATGCGGCTGTGCATGGGCGTGGGGTGGGGGTGTCAGTGGATGCAGCTGTGCATGGGCGTGGGGTGGGGGTGTCAGTGGATGCAGCTGTGCATGGGCGTGGGGTGGGGGTGTCAGTGGATGCAGCTGTGCATGGGAGTGGGGTGGGGGTGTCAGTGGATGCAGCTGTGCATGGGAGTGGGTGGGCGTGTCAGTGGGATGTGGCTGTGCGTGTTTGTGATCGTACGCTGACGTTCCAGCTAATACACTGAGCTAGTGCAGCCTTTCCTGCAAATCCTCCACCATGTGCCCTTCCTCCCCATGTGCCCTTCCTCCCTATGTGCCCTTCCTCTCCATGTGCCCTTCCTCCCCATGTGCCCTTCCTCCACCATGTGCTCTTCCTCCCCATGTGCCCTTCCTCCCCATGTGCCCTTCCTCCCCATGTGCCCTTCCTCCCCATGTGCCCTTCCTCCCCATGTGCCCTTCCTCCCCATGTGCCCTTCCTCCACCATGTGCTCTTCCTCCCCATGTGCCCTTCCTCCCCATGTGCCCTTCCTCCCATGTGCCCTTCCTCCCCATGTGTCCTTCCTCCACCATGTCCTTTTCTACAGAACTTAACTTGCAGTCTCGTCTCAAGTGGCAACCCCTGTTCCAGCTTGTTGAGCTCCAGCGACCCTCTGCCGCTGGGCACCACTGTGTGGTCAACTCCAGTGTAGAGTGCACTGTGGTATTGAACTACCAGGGACCCAAAGTGGGCGGAGTCAGTGTGCGCGTGTGTGTGTGTGTTTGTGTGTGTGTGTGTGCGTGTGTGTGTGTGCGTGTGTGTGTGCGTGTGTGTGTGTGCGTGCGTGCTGGGATAGCCAAATTCATATCTGCTTGAATTTGACCATCAGCCAATGTGCATGCAGTATACCGTATAAAGGAAAAATGTTGCAGAAGAAACGTTTGTGATTTAGTTCAAAATCAAAGATTTGCGGTTAAAATGTTGCCATTTTGTTAAAAAAATGGGCTTGTCCCGTTAAGAGGAGAACATTTTGCAAATTGAAAATTTCACGAATTTGGTTAAATTGTGAAAATTGCAAGCATAAAACCTCACAAACGTTTCCCACTATACGGTAGTGTGTGTGGTATAGGGTAGCATGTTAGCCACCTGTAGGCTGTCGTGATGTACATGGCCTTTATGGAGAGGTGATACCTTACAGAGCTGTACACTGTATACTGTATGTGTGTAGTGTTTAAAATTCTCGAATATACGTGAGTGGCTAGGTTACTCCGACATGTCAAATCTTTTCAGACATTAACCAGTTGGGAACTATTTTCCAACAGCTTCTAATTGGCTAGTGTGTGCAAAACATTTGACGGTGTTTAATACATATGTTAGTTTTGTTTTGAAGGAGTGGCTGTATTCACAGTTCTCAGTGCAGACAGGTCTTGCCTTTTTCCCAGACCCTTTCGTGCTAATTACGTGAGCTAATTATTGCCAACGGACTGGGGATTAGGTTAAGACAGCTCCCACATGTCCCAGAAGGTGGAATGGTGAAGTGAAGCAGTGAGCCTCTGAATATCACATTCATACAGCTTCTTTAATATGCTAAATAATGCAGCAACATAAGAAAGTGTTCACTAATTGTGCAATGCTTTCAAGCACTCAGTGGGCCTAAGATACTGTAAGATACACTGTAGTAATGCGTACTTGGAGCTACACTGTCATGGTAACACAGTGTTCTATTTGGTGCACACCACACAAGCAAGATCTTTTGGATCCACATACGGTGGGCAGGGTATGCCGAAATGGCAGTCAACCTGAACAGGGTGCAGCAGTGCCCCGTTGACACTATTCCCGAGGCCAGGGAGTCTCTCAGGATATTTATCCACGCACACAAATTCAGTCCGACCCTTGTGGCTGTGCCTCTCAGACATTAGCCAACCCATGTACTCCATGGTCCATCCTCCTGGGCACTGGTACGTCCCTGGTATCATGAGTTGAGCTGAGCGAGTTGTCACGTGGCAGGCAACACATGGAACGTTCTGGTCGTGCACCGAATTGAGGGAGTGACCAGCAGTTTCATACTCGGTACCGTAGATGTATGTTGGTCTGGCAGTGCTTGAGACAGCTCCGGGGTGGTATTTGGCATCTGTTGCATTCACCATGCAGATGAGGTTGCTTCCTCCTCCAGTGTGGGTGTTGTGACTCCCCGCTGTGATGCCGTTGTAGATGTATTCAGTCCCGTCGACTGTTGGGCAGGAGGTCCTCCCCCAGCGGATGTAGGTCACTCCCCCACAAACCATGGGAGCGGGAGGTGGAGTAATGGGTGCGTCAGTAGTGGGTGTCTGAGGGTAGTGTAAGTCGATTGCAGCTATGCCGGGTGTACCAGGAGGTCCTGGTGGGCCAGGAGGACCAGGAGGGCCGGGGAGACCATCACGGCCATCTCTCCCACGGAATGCCTTCCCGAAGGGGCAGGGGTGGGAGTGGTTGTGGGCAGCAGTGGTGTGAACTGCAGGGAGGGAGTGTGACCAGTGGGTGAGCAGGACTGTGGTGTGTGTGGCTGTCTGTGTCTGCTGCAATGCTAACTGTTCCTCCCCACTGATGTGGGAGAACCAGTCTGTGTGTGTGTGTGATGTCTCTGCTGTTGAGGTGTGGTACACTCACCTGCTCCCACCACAAGCAGCAGTCCTACCACCAGTCCAAGGAACAGCTCCACCTTCATTTTGACTTCAGCTCACTTCACTGTGCTGCTCTGGTCACTCCTCTGTTAGCGACTGAACAAGGCGGCAAAGGGCAGTCTCACACAGTAGTGGTTATATATGTACACGTTTTAGGCCCATATTTGGCAATGCTGACTGCTGACTGCTGACTGCTGACTGCTGACTGCTGACTGCTGACTGCTGGTTGAGTCCAGAGTTTGTTTGTACTTCATTACCCTCTTTGATTGATTGATTGATGATTGAGGGTCTTTTTGAATATATACCTTGCTTGTAGAGTTTAATTGAAATGACATTCCATCTCAACTGCATTCACTAACTTTGAACATAGCACACTTAGAACTTTGAACATAGCACACAGCCACCAGGTGTGTGGTGTGAATTGTGAAAGGGGTGCTTCTGGTTGCCAGGTGATGCATACGCGTGTGTACCCTTTCTGTGCTGCAGGACCTCACTGTGTCCACCATCAGTGTTATTTCACAGCGTGACCAGGACTCCCCTCTCAATGCACTCCAGAAAGTGGCCAGACAACATCTTCGCTCCCACCAGCACAGCCCGCTAAAGGAGGAGGAAGTAGATCGAGGGCAGCTGAGCCTTTTCAAACAGTTTGGCTCACTTGAGAGTGTTGACCTCCTCGATGATGAGCCGTCATCACAGCCTCTGACCGATGCTTTGTCAGGGAGTGATGAGTTTCTTGCCAACCTTGCTCTGGAGACCTCCCTTCCACAGACGACTCCAGCTCTCCAGCCAGCCAGTAGCATCAACAGCCTGGACCTCCTGGGGGAGGGGGATGCAGACACAGAGCTCTTCTTGTCTGCCGGGCCCGTTGTGCTGAAGCCTGGGAAGAACACCGTCAGACTGACTGGACTGGTACGCAAGTACACATACACAGTGGTAGTGGCAATGCAGAGGTGGTAGGTACGTGTCTGTTTATGTACACCCAGATGCATTGTACCTACATGGCTGACAAAGAATGAAACTTGTGTGGATAGAAATGAGATTCGTGTGTGTGTGTGTGTGTGTGTGTGTGTGTGTGTGTGTGTGTGTGTGTGTGTGTGTGTGTGTGTGTGTGTGTGTGTGTGTGTGTGTGTGTGTGTGTGTGTGTGTGTGTGTGTGTGTGTGTGTGTGTGTGTGTGTGTGTGTGTGTGTGTGTGTGTGTGTGTGTGTGTGTGTGTGTGTGTGTGTGTGTGTGTGTGTGTGTGTGTGTGTGTGTGTGTGTGTGTGTGTGTGTGTGTGTGTGTGTGTGTGTGTGTGTGTGTGTGTGTGTGTGTGTGTGTGTGTGTGTGTGTGTGTGTGTGCGATGTGTGTGTGTATGTGTGTGTGTGTGTGTGTGATGTGTGTGATGTATGCCCTTTTGCAGGCACGCAGTCCTGGCAAATTTGACCTCCACAAGGCTGTAATCTCCATTGGCAACCTGAGCTTCACTACAGGGATCCAGAAAGACGGCCATGCCAAGATCAGTGTCATTGTTCTGGATACAGAAAACAACATCTCTGTGACCATCTCACCAACCTCTGACAGTGAGGAAGGAGAGATGACAGTGGTAGATTGGTAATGGTCCGACAATCCCCCAAGGTGGAGGTGCATTGGTGTAGTTGCTCTGTGTCTCTAGCCATCGCAAACTGCGGCTAGGAATACTTAAAGAGCATTATCAATCTCTGCAACCTCTCACTAACACATGATAGTCACATTATGGTCACATGGTAGTCACATGATAGTCACATGGTAGTCACATGATAGTCACATGGTAGTCACATGATAGTCACATGGTAGTCACATGGTAGTCACATGGTAGTCACACAACTATTCCTAACCTCTTGCTAACCCAGGGAGCAGGTCCTTACGTATGCGTGTGAGTAGACAGAGTCTGCCTTCTCTCCTCCCTACAGTTGTCCTGGCAGGGCTGCCCCAGCGATGTCTGTTGAAGCTGACAGCTGGCCCTGACACCTATATCCCCAAAGATGCTTTGCTCAGAATTTCTTCTCCAACGGGCATCAAGTTTATAACTCCACCCAGTAAGCAGTGGTAACCATTAGCAACTGAGCCTGTGATGGTGACTCCGCGCGCTTTGTATCATAGTAACCATTTGCAATGGAGGTTGCTGTGTGGCACTGCAGTGAGGTTGGGAGTGTGCTGCGTGGCACTGCAGTGAGGTTGGAGGTTGCTGTGTGGCACTGCAGTGAGGCTGGGAGTGTGCTGTGTGGCACTGCAGTGAGGTTGGGAGTGTGCTGTGTGGCACTGCAGTGAGGTTGGGAGTGTGCTGTGTGGCACTGCAGTGAGGTTGGGAGTGTCCTGTGTGGCACTGCAGTGAGGTTGGGAGGTTGCTGTGTGGCACTGCAGTGAGGTTGGGAGGTTGCTGTGTGGCACTGCAGTGAGGTTGGGAGGTTGCTGTGTGGCACTGCAGTGAGGTTGGGAGTGTGCTGTGTGGCACTGCAGTGAGGTTGGGAGTGTGCTGTGTGGCACTGCAGTGAGGTTGGGAGTGTGCTGTGTGGCACTGCAGTGAGGTTGGGAGTGTGCTGTGTAGCACTGCAGTGAGGTTGGGAGTGTGCTGTGTGGCACTGCAGTGAGGTTGGGAGTGTGCTGTGTGGCACTGCAGCGAGGTTGGGAGTGTGCTGTGTAGCACTGCAGTGAGGTTGGGAGTATGCTGTGTGGCACTGTAGTGAGGTTGGGAGTATGCTGTGTGGCACTGTAGTGAGGTTGGGAGTGTGCTGTGTGGCACTGCAGTGAGGTTGGGAGGCTGCTGTGTGGCACTGCAGTGAGGTTGGGAGTGTGCTGTGTGGCACTGTAGTGAGGTTGGGAGTATGCTGTGTGGCACTGTAGTGAGGTCGGGAGTGTGCTGTGTGGCACTGCAGTGAGGTTGGGAGTGTGCTGTGTGGCACTGTAGTGAGGTTGGGAGTGTGCTGTGTGGCACTGTAGTGAGGTCGGGAGTGTGCTGTGTCTGTTTCAGGTTGGTTCAGAAAATTCTTACGTACATGTTCTCATGTACAGTAGTTGCACCCCTTTCTGAACAAGCTTCATATTACGTATGCAGAACCAGTGACTGTTGTCCCCACTAACGCTGTTCCTCTCCACACCCCGACACCCCATGTGTCCATAGAGCTGAGACCAACTGGGAAGCTCTCCCCGGTCATCCCACGCCAACAGCCCGACCAGCCACACCCTAACTACTCTGTGTTCTTGCCAGCTGTGGGAGCAGGACGGAGCTTCACCACGGCCATCCACATCCTCGCTCCATCACTGGTCACCAATGGGACTGACCAGGAGGGGAAGGAGGGTGTTTCACACGCATGGACACACCAGGTCAGTTGCGCCTGGACCCGTTTAGAGCATACATACATACATACGTACCTTACTGCATACTGCTTGATGCACCCCTTTGTGTCATACAAGTGGCCTGAACAGTACGTGTAGTGTTCCTAGAGAAGGCATCCTGAAGGAGAGCGCTCTGTGGATGTGTATACTTCTATTATTTATTATACATTTGTCGTGAAAATTTTAGTTCCTGAATTTTGATGAGCATATAGCAGCTTAACACAGACGGGAAGTGAGCGCAGGACGTTTCGGCTCGAGAGACTTTGTCAACTGCTTACAGGTTTGAAAATTTTATTGAACACTGCCTGCCAAGAAGTCCCTGTGGTGTCAGGGAGTTTGGACATTATGTGGATAGCAGCACATGCTAAATGTTCGACCTACTGTTTTGTGAGCACACCCCATCTTCCTGCATGCACTGCGTAGATGCCCAATGATACACTGTCTGTGAATATTGAGTGTACTCACCATTGAAGGACTGTGCCCCTCCCCTCCTCCCTCCCTTTCCTCCCCTCCTTCCTCCCCTCCCCTTCCTCCCCTCCTCCCTCCCTTTCCTCCCCTCCTTCCTCCCCTCCCCTCCACTCCCCTCCCCTTCCCTTCCCCCCCTCCACTCCCCCCTCCCCACGTACTGCAGATTGCGGTGCAGTGTGACTGGCTGGTCCCTGTGCACACTGCTTCTGTCCCTGTGACAGTGTTTGAGCCCCTCAGCTACTGCATCAAGGAAGTGCCAGCTGAGGACAGGTGAGAACTCTCAGTCTATATATGTACATACATGCCTTATATGGCATACCTATGCCACATGCCTTATATGGCATACGTATACCACATGCCTTATATGGCATACGTATACCACATGCCTTATATGGCATATCAATGCCACATGCCTTATATGGGATGCCAGTGCCGAATGCCTTATATGGCATGCCAATGCCGAATGCCTTATAAGGCATTGCAATGCCACAAGGGACACAACACATGCGTCCTATGTCCCGTTCAGTGTTCTTCTCTTACTGCCCAGGGTTCTTGTCCAGCTTGTGATGGAGAACTCTTGTCCTCTGCCGCTTCTCCTTCGGTCGCCAAAACTTACCACAACTCTGAACATGATTCAACTTAGTGAGGCCCTACCTCAGGTAAATCTAGTGTACAGCAAAAGGGTGCACCATGAGCACACACATGCATACACACATGCGCATACCACACGCACGCACACACACACACACACACACACATGCACACACACGCATGCACGCACGCACGCACACACACACACAAATACACACCACATGTGCACACACACACACACATTAGCAGAACATTTTCTTATTGAGCAATGATATTGGATATTGCAAAGACATAGAAGAGTGCTACAAAACAGTTTTGCATTGCATACATGGGAGGGCTGGACTGACTAACTTGTGGTGTTTTCTGCTGCAGGCTCTGCTTCCTGGACAGGACTTTTCCTTCTTGTGGCAAGTACACAGAGGTAAGCTTCCCCATGAAAAGACTGTGACCTAATAAGTGCATTGTTCATGGCAGAAAGGGACTTTCTGTTTCCTTCTGCTCTCCGCCTGTTCTTCCTGCAATTTCTAGACCTGCTTGTGTGCTGTCTTCACTGTTTTTTACTCTGTTCCTGTTGTACAGTATAGCATTATGTACCACCTTTGAGCCTTGTTATTGTATGCTACCAGCGTCACACGACAGTCACACGACAGTCACACGACAGTCACATGGTAGTCACATGGTAGTACATGGTAGTCACATGGCAGTCACATGGCAGTCACATGGTAGTCACATGGTAGTCACATGGTAGTCACATGAAAGTCACATGAAAGTCACAACAGTCGCACAACAGTTCTCACTGATACGTATATCTAGCTCACCTCAGTCCAAGTACATACATACGTACATGCAGTGGGACCTGTCTATAGTGGTCACTGTCTATAGTGGTCACTGTCTATAGTGGTCACTGTCTATAGTGGTCACTTTATTAGGCAACCTCTTTCCCATAGCTTACATGGCAGTCTATAATGAAGCCACCTCTCTGTAGAGGCAAATTTGGCTGTCCCACAGGTGTCACTGTATCACTTCAATGTCTGTACCACTCACTCTATGGCTGTATGCATACAGCTCATCCCACCCTCCTCTGTGCACACGTCTGTCTCTCTGTCTGCCTGACTGTATCAGAGGCTAGTGAGATGGTCAAGCAAGACCAGAGCTGCACTTTCTCAGTTCAATGGAGAGCGGTCTACCAGTCCCAGGAGCTTAGAGAGGTCGATACCTATGGCATGCACATTTGTGGTGTGATGTGGTGTGGTGATGCTCCTTGCTTCCTGTGTCATGTTAACGAAATCACTTTTATCTCTTCTTGTGTGGCAGACCTCTGAGTTTCACAAATCAGAACACCAGTTCACACTCTGCAGCACTGCAGTGAGTCCTGCTGTCTGTGCTGTTTGTCAGTCAACGTTTTGAAATGGTCTGCTCTGTACCAATTGGTGGAGCCTTCTTTAGTTTAGCCTCATTCAGTGTATATTACTATTTGATGACTTCCTTCAGGTGCAATGAATGCATTCTGAGGATCTCTCTGTGTGTTTTAGGAATGCTCCCCAAACCATGTCACGTTATGTTGGGTGCATTTCTTAAGCATTGTTCGTGATTCCAGAAGTAGGCCATTCATGGCTATCTGATGTGTGGCATGAGACAGTGCTTTAGTAGGGCTAATAGGGCTTTGTGAGTCTGTCCTCGGCTTGCATCCCATGTCTGGTTACAATACATATTTGATTAATGTTGAATGAACTTTTCTGTGACCACCCCGTGCAGACTGAGTTCCGTGTGATGTCAACGGTGCAGAGCAACAGGGAAAGAGGAGTGATGGTCAACTGCAATGCACTGCTGCAGTTTGTAGTGCAGAGGTGCTTCAATAGGGATGCTGGGCAGTCCCTGAGCTACAAGGTGGAGTTGAATGAGAGGTTCTGGAGGCTTGTGAGCCAGGAGAGTGGAGAGCTATACTTCCCTGCCCTCATCTCTGAAGCCAACCTCACATTTGAAATTTGTCCGCTTCAATACGGAGAGCTCCCCATGCCCTGCCTAGCCTTAAGGAAGATTGAGAAGAGCAACCACAGCCCAGATTCAAAGCTGTTCAAACCTGTTATTGCGTACAGTGCCAGCAAGGCGGAGTTTGTGCGTGTTGTCCCTGTGCAGTCACATAGCTGACTACCATGTAAACAAGCAGGCTTTGATTCATAAGAATAAAGCAGCAATTATTCTTACATTTGTAAAATAATCCACAGTTACAGACTCCCGAAATTATTGTGTAACAAATTAAATTAGAGTCTGTGTGAAGTCAGGCCCTACACCTCGGTAGCCATTTTCGGAGATTCCGTATACTTCAGTAGGTGGGCTTGTCCAATCTCCGTTTCTGTGTTACGTCTTCTTGCTTCCCCCCCTCCGGCCCCCGGGTAAGTGACTGCCAACGTGAAGTGTGCCGTGGAGCTTGGTAGTAAGCGATGGCATCGATGCAGTATCGACAGTTGAATGTGTGTGATGTTTGTCTGTAGCGAAGTTGTGGTGTTTATCCGACCCCAACTACGTACTCCAGACTACGGGAAAGATCCTCCCGCCCCGCGACAATACCTGGCATGTACCTATCGACTCCTCGTCTTTGCGCTCCATGGCGCTGTTGCCTCTACTTGTAGGTCGTTAACTGTAAGAGGTAGATCCTCTTCTTGCCGGTGTGTAGAGTGGTGAAAGTAGTTAGGCTAAATCCATTAAACGGTTTACCTCGAGTTGGCCTCGTGGATGCACGTTTTCACTCGCGTGCCTAGCTCTCAGTGTTGCGCCAAATGCGCAGAGGTACGTGGCTCGGGAGCTTGTTCCCTTAGCCAGAGAGAGTTTCACGTGTACCGCATGTTTGGGGTCTAGTGTTGGGCGGGGGTTCAGTCAAAGTGTACTAAAGGAAGCTTCTGTGGTGTGTGGAGTGCCACAGCACATTCGGCGTTATGTAATGCAATGGCTGTATCTGGTGTACAGCTGCGAGTGCTTGGCATTCTGTACAATTAGGGACATAATTGACCAATCATTTGCGACTCTGGTCGGCCACGCACACACACCTCTCTCACGTGGGCCACGTGTGGAGACTAAAAGTTATTTGCGCAGGTGTAGTTCTCACGCAAGTGGTGGTTGAGTGTCTGTTGAAAATGGGAGGACAAGGCACTGCGTGTCGTTGGTGACCTGCTCTATGGTAAGTGACAACTTTGACTAGTGGGAAGTCGACCCAACCCGTTTTGATGACCACCTCAGACAGTCATCCATGTGTCATGAGGCTCTTGTGTTTTGCACACATACTATATGCCGATTGAATCAACCCCTTTGATGTGCTTGGATAATTGATATAATTGCCTTGCAAAGTGCATTGTTACATGCAAGCTGCCAGGTGATCGGACACTGTTAGCAAAGTTGTGGGTATTGAGTGGGAGTGTTACATCATGGTGAGTGAGCGTGTGTGTGGATGTTAGGACAATTTAGTGGAACAGAACAAGTGTTGGCCTTACAGCCTGTTGAGACACCAGTCACACTTATCAAGCATTTTGGTGTGGGATAACGTTACCCATTGGCTTATGTTGGCAGTTGTTCCTCTAGTGTGTATGTACGTACATGCAGCGTATAGCCCATTAGAGTGTGGGGATTATGGGTATGTGTACCTTTATAGGCGCTTCATGAAGGTGCACTGTATCTGCATGTATATTATGTGTCCCAGAGACTGCACTACCAATCAGATTTCAGTATATTGTGACCAATCAGACATGGAATTCCTGGTGTGATTGTTACTGTGAAAGCATTAACTTGTACCCTGAACCTGTGTGGTGTTAGATGTGTTTGTGTTTGTTATCTGTTGCAGGAGAAAGTGTAAGCATTGTCATGGAGGCAGTGGGATTGTATGACTTCAACCCAACAGGCAGTGACGAACTGTCTTTCAAGAAGGGAGATGTTTTGAAGGTGAGGGGAGGAGTGGTAGATATCTCTCCCACTCCCGCAATCTATGCCGGACTGTTTTCTTAGTGGTGTCTCACGCTGTGATCACTCAAGGTGGAGAGGTGTAGACTGTGAATGTCAGTTGTGTGTGTGTGTGTGTGTGTGTGTGTGTGGTGTGTGTGGTGTGTGTGCATGGTGTGCGTGTGTGTGTGTGTGCGTGTGTTCCCGTGGGCAGGGAGTATGGAATGCTGCCACAAGGCTTGTATACTGTTGTATTTATGTATATGGTGTATGCATGCTGACCTGCCATAGAGATCTGTATGGCAACTTTGGTGTACATTAATGCTGAGCATATTCCGTGACCCTGCATTGTGCTGCTAGCATGTGACTGTCCAATGCACACACATGTGCACACACACTCGCACACACACACACATACAGAGACATAAACAGACACAAGCACATGCACAGGCACACACACACACACACACACACACACACACACACACACACACACACACACACACACACACACACACACACACACACACACACACACACACACACACACACACACACACACACACACACACACACACACACAGCCTTTCACACATGTGAGTCATTCAATCAATGTTCTGGAATGTTCAGCTTGAGGAAGCTCCCTTGTGCACAATACCCCAGCTCTCAAAGACGCAGACACACTGCTTCCTGGTGGAGCACCATAAGAGGCCATGGAGCCCATGCAGTGTTGTGTAAAGCTGCTGAGGTGTTTGGGTGGAGGGAGGTGGTGAGGGGCTGTGACGGCTCTTGGTAGCACCTTGGTGAATAGCTGCAGTTCTTTGGCTGTGCTGCCTAGGGTGTGGTAGGTGGTTGAAATCTGAGATCATTCAGTGCTCAACACCCCTGCTCTCTCTGAGTGCCAGTTGCCCCAAGGGGTGGAGTTGGTCTATGGAGTGTTTGGCAGTCTTTCAGTAACTGGGGAAGTAAGGGAAGTATGCAGCCCTTTCACCTGCACCCCTTATTCTTTACCCCCTTATTGAGTCTCTATCTCCCTCCTCCCTTTCACCCCCTATCCACTCCCCCTCCATCCGTCCCTCTCCCCCTCTCTCCACTCCCCCTCCCTCCCCTTCCCCCTCTCCCTCTCCCCCTCCCAGGTACTCAACATGGAGGATGACAAGCACTGGTTCAGAGCTGAACTAAACGGGAGAGAAGGATTGATCCCCAAGAACTACATCCAAATGAAACCACACAAGTGAGGACTGCAGTGTGCCACGTAATAGTTTGGTCGATGTATAGATAGTGGTATGTACGTATGCACTGTCAATTGTGCCTCCAACTTGACTGGCCTTGTGTATGAAGTCGTGTGTGGTTGTGTGTGCATGTGTTTGTGTGTGCATGTGCAGGTGTGATGTGTGTGTGTGTTCCCTTCAGGTGGTATAGCGGTCGCATTACAAGGAAGAAGGCAGAAGATCTATTGAAAAACCAAAAGATGAACGGTGCCTTTCTCATTCGGGAGAGTGAGAGTACACCAGGAGACTTCTCCCTCTCTGTCAAGTAAGGATGAAGGGGGAGGGGGAGGGGGAGGGAGAATCACTGTTTGAGGGAACTGAGAGGATGAATGTGTACGTATGTATGTATGTATGTCATCATCATCATTAGAACATATGTATGTATGTAAGATCATTAATGAGTGTTTGCACATTCTGTGACGTCAGTGAATGACTAATACTGAGTGTGTGATGATATGTGGGGAATTGTTGTGACTTCATTCAACCCTGACACTTTACAGTGTAGATTGAGTCCGATGTAGTCATAATGTCATCATTGCTCCCATGGTGGTGGTACATGCAGTCATGTGAGATCATGAAGAGAAATTGAATGTCACTCCAATTGTGGTGTTGAAAGGAAACTGAATGGGACATAGGCTGACTTCAGGTACAGTCTGACATCATGAAGAAGAGTTGTGAGGCTTAATGCTGACACTCTGGCAGGTGTGTCTTGTGGAGTAGCTTTCTTCCAGACACAGCCAGGCTGGAAACCAAAGTTACGAATGTGCTTTCTGAACACGATGTCTACTTCCCCATTTTCCTAATTAATTTTGATTGTGTGACAGATTGGTCCACAGTATGATCACTTGTCATCGTCACTGTCACTGTCACCATGACTGTCATCTCACTGTAGTGTGGTTCAATGGTACGTACGTGAATGCAGCGAGTCACTCGCATACAATTGTTTCTACTCTCACATGTTTAGCTGTGTGTGTGTACGTAATGTTTGCACTTCTCTTGTGTGTGTACTTACGTAGGTTTGAGGAGAGTGTCCAACACTTCAAGGTGTTGCGAGATGGAGCAGGAAAGTACTTCCTGTGGGTGGTCAAGTTCAGCTCGTTAAACCAGCTTGTTGATTACCACCGGACATCATCTGTCAGCCGAACCCAGACAATCTGTCTGAGGGACATGACAGAAGGGGTAAGTGGGTCTTGTGTGTAGAGGGAGGTGGGAGGGAGGGATGGTTGGGGCTTGGGTGTAGAGGGAGGTGGGAGGGGGGATGGTTGGGGCTTGGGTGTAGAGGGAGGTGGGAGGGGGGGATGGTTGAGGCTTTGGTGTAGAGGGAGGTGGGAGGGGGGGATGGTTGGGGCTTTGGTGTAGAGGGAGGCGGGGGGAGGGATGGTTGGGGCTTTGGTGTAGAGGGAGGTGGGAGGGGGGTGGTTGGGGCTTGGGTGTAGAGGGAGGTGGGAGGGGGGTGGTTGGGGCTTGGGTGTAGAGGGAGGTGGGAGGGGGGTGGTTGGGGCTTGGGTGTAGAGGGAGGTGGGAGGGGGGTGGTTGGGGCTTGGGTGTAGAGGGAGGTGGGAGGGGGGGTGGTCGGGGCTTGGGTGTAGAGGGAGGAGGAATGTGGCTCAAAGGGCGACGTTAAGAACTGACTTATAGAAGGAAATATTGTGGGGTATGCAACAGATGTGGATGGATGTCAATGAGGTAGAGACCACAACTGTACAACATTGCAGTTTGCCTGTCTATTTCTTTCCCTTTCACTGTAACATTTTCTCGACGTAGTTGCTTGTTGAATTTTCTATTCCTCCGTTCCTCATTTTGTGCACACACACACAGCAAAAAGTGCAGGCCCTGTACGACTTTGAACCCCAGGAAGAGGGTGAGCTATTAATGAGGAAGGGAGACATTGTTAATGTTGTGGAGAAGGTGGACCAGAACTGGTGGAAGGGGACATGTGACGGACGCAGTGGGCTGTTCCCAGCACCCTACGTCAAGGAACTGGACAGTTAAATAAAAGGGCTCCTCTCTTGGCCATGTCGTCACTCAGCTACTGTTTGAATGCATCCTCTGTACTAGTTTCTTGTTTCCCACTGACACCAAAAACAGAATTGATAGTTCTTTATTTTGCATCAAAGACAGCATTGATAGCAGTTTGTTTGCCATGTGTTGTAAGTATGTCAGAGAGTATGAATGTAGTTGGCATTGTATTAATACGTATGCTAGTGGTACTAATAATGTATTATGACCTTATAGTGTACTGGAAGCACTAAGATAGCCATCTAATCTTCTCGCCATGGAGGAAAGCTTCGCCACTAATATTCCAGATCAAGACAGATTGCTACATGCCTCCTTGCATGCAGAGAACTAAGTTCAAGATAGCTGTCTGCGTGCTAGATTGATCTGTATATGGCTCATGCATACTGCAAGAATAATAATTACATTTGTAATCTGTGCTGGCAACGTCTTGGAGTCTTCCACAGATTTGAATATTTGCACTTCTACTATAGTTTGGTTGAGGGACTAGCATGTCGGGCTAGTTGCTAAATTTATTGTAGATGCATCATCATTATCCCTAGTTATATAGCCATTCCCTTCTTTCTCATCGGTCAACTGCATGCATGCATACATACATACATACATACATACAACATACATACATACAACATACATACATACATACATACATACATACATACAACATACATACATACATACATACATACAACATACATACATACATACATACATACATACATACAACATACATACATACATACATACATACATACATACATACATGTACATAGCTGATTTGGTACAGGTTCATTGCTGTGTACAGTTATATAAGGGTAATAGCACAGCTGCTGGAGTTTGTAACAATCCATACATACCAGGACATTTTGATCCGTAGATCTTTCTCAGCTGGTATAAGACTATAACATGTTTTATACCAGTTGAGAAAGATCTACGGATCGAAATGCCCTGAACATAGATTGGTCATCATCACCCCTCATAAGTTATACCATTGGCAACTCTCCTGTACTGTGTATTATTTTATACTGTGTTTACTGGTTATGCATCCGGTTTAGAACTGACACCTTGTTATGTGTTATAATGTGATTTTTGGCGCGACCTTTGAAAGAGAGATTTGGAGAAGAAGGGACAGTTGTGGAAGAACAAACCACCAGGGGAAGGTCACGAAGCACTGCAAACCCACAAAAAGATAGCTCAAGGTCTCTTAAGGGCTATAGAGTGGATAGGTGTTGAAAACAACAGACACATACACCCATAAAGGCACTGCAAGGCTCAATTATTGGTCATTTTACCTTGTAATAGGACTTTCTGTACCTCTACTGCCAATGACATTGCATGTATGCTCAAAAGGCTTAAAGAGCAATACTGTTCAGTCCCTGTAGCATGCCTTTAGACCGGTTTTGAAGAGATTTCTCTTAATTCCGGGGTGCTGTCAGGCCTCATAGTGCACAACTGCTGATTATTAGTGTGGTGTAGTTCTGTACCTTTCCTGGTTGTGAGAGGGCATTTCAGATGATCTTTTTGACTTAGACCAATCCTATAGTGATTGGTGTATGCCTTCCAACTCATATTTTGATTATGCTAAGTATCCTGAGCAAAGTACATAGGTAGACAAAATGACCAATTTTGCATTTCAATCCATTCATACAAAGCAACAGAATGTCAGACCAGCTCAGGAAAAGCCTAATCACACGATACACATCGTAGTCTTTCGTTCTGAATACTCGTTTTCTGTGTCCTAAAGACTCTGAAAGCGTCAGTTAGCACGTTTTAACATCGTCTTTAGCATCTCGGCGGCGACGCCATTTTTATTGCGGCAAGCAAAGGTCATCCTAACCCGGATGTAGGTGTTAAGAAGGTGTGAAATCGGGAGTTGCCAATCCCTGTTCTCTACTATCTATGATTATACCTAGCAGAGTAAGCTGTACCGCAGATATAGAACAACATCATGGGTCACCCTGAGGTCATGAGGTTAGGCGTCTATATTCATTGCAGAGCCGCCTATTCGCCCCTCGAGTACTATGACCATGGTAAGACGAACCTGACTAAGAGAGTCCATTACTTACTAGTTCCTGTCACGTGACAGGTGTTTTTCGGCCTTCGACTTACCACGGAGAGCTCTCTCAAAACTCGGTCTAGTTCGGTGTAGGCCGGGTGGACGTAGATGTTAGCAAGTACGGATGTGTGTTAGACACTCAGCTAACATCATTAGTCCACGCGTGCCCTCGGGCCTTGTGACGTAACGCGCGGACTGGCGTTCTCGCGTTACGTCACCAGTAAAGCTGGTTCTCTGGCTTAGATCGTCAGCTGTAGCATAGCGCATAACTTAAGTCACTACTTAATTTCGCTTCCATTCACAGTTTTTACTTACCCCGTGAAAATGGGGCTTGGTGACTCTGCTTGGTAACTTTTTTCTCCATGGTGTCGCCATTTATTAATTGCTACCCACCGCCTAACATTAATAATTGGTGCAATTAATCACATTTTCCAAAAACATCGCCAGCACACGCCCGTTGGTGCATCCAGAGTTAAGCTAAGAGCTTGGCGATGATCTACAGATATGTTGTCCCTTAGCCTGTGTATTGATTTAGGCAATTAATTAGTTAATAAATCACATGAAGATGCATCTCACATGTGTATCATCATTATTATGTAACCAATTCCTTTTAAATTGCACAGTGATTTGCTAGATTTCCATATTCTCCAGTTTCCATATTGATCTGCAGAGATGATCTGTGTGTGAACAAAAGCCATGGAAGCCGAAGCATTGCATGACTTTAATGCCACTGAGGGTGATGAGTTGTCATTCAGAAAGGGTGATACCTTGAAGGTGTGGAGAGGTGGATAGTTTCAGTCAAGTCCACTTTTGGTTCGATTGTAGTGTGTGGTCAGCCTGCATGGTAGGGCTCTGTTGTATTACAAAGGCTAGCAAATGTATGACTCCCCTCTTCTTTCTTCCTCCACATCCCTCTTTGTCATCACACATTTTCTCTCCTATGTCCCTCCATTCCCTCCCTCCCCCTCCATTCGTCCCTCCTTCCCCCACTCCACCTCCCTCCCCCTCCCCCTCGCCCTCCCCAGGTACTCAACATGGAGGATGACAAGCACTGGTTCAAAGCTGAACTAAACGGGAGAGAAGGATTGATCCCCAATAACTACATCCAAATGAAACCACACAAGTGAGAGCCGATTGCTTAGGTGTATGTGTGTGTCTGTAATAGACAAGGCGTATAGAAGTGTGTATGTCTGCAACAAGATGTGCATTACCAGACGTGTATGTATGTACTGCTCCGAGGTGGTACAGTGGCTGTATAACGAAGAAAAATGCTGAAGATCTGTTGAAGGACAAGTTGGAGGGCACTTTCCTCATCAGAGTGGGTAATTCCCCAGGGACATTTTGTCTTAGCGTCAAGTTAGTTACCTCTGTGTTGAATGTGTGGAGGGGACCATTACTGCTCCTGTGTGCATGCATGTGTGTATGCTACTGGACTGTACCCTGCAGTTGACACAGACTAAGACATTCCATCTCACCACTTTAATACAGTGTGCAGTTTTAGTACAGTGTCTAGGGATATATGTAGGGTATATTATATACATATAGAGAGAGAATTTTGGGGGTAATCATTTCAGATTCAGAAGCATTGAGAAACACATGCAGTTTGCCAAAGACTGTATTTCTTAACGCTCCTGAATACAAAAGTAGTACTCGAAAATCATCTGGATTCAGTGCAGTCTGAAAGCTCTACTCGCTATACATAGTATACAGTTCACCTAATTAATTTGCTGAGCTGGCATATTTTTGATATGAAGAGAGATAACGTATGAATGTCGACAGGGTGTTCCCGCACAGTGTGCTATCCCATTCTTACATGTACAGGCTGAGGGATACCGTGCAACACTTCAGAGTACTTCAAGATGGTACAAGCAAATATTTCCTGTACATGGTCAGGTTCTCGTCGCTGAATGAACTTGTGCAACATTATCGAACATCTTTCATTAGCCGACTTCAAGGCATCTGTCTGACAGACCCAAAGGATGAGGTGGGCAGAACCAATCACCTTTAGACATGCAGAATGGGAGGTCAAGTTTTTTGTATTCTGAGCGTGGAGTAATTATGCAGTTACCATTTGCAACAATTTGTATAAACTGAGCAGTCAATCTTCGTTGACTGTCGGCTAGGCTTGTTAGTTCATACATACATAAGTACAGAGTGACTATGTATAACTAATCCTCTCCCCTGCTTCTCCTCTCCCTCCCCTCTCTTCCTCCTTCCCTTCCCCTCCCACCCTCCCCTCCCCCCAGTCACAGAGAGTGCAGGCGCTGTACGACTTTGAACCCCAGGAGGAGGGGGAGCTATTAATGAGGAAGGGAGACATTGTTAATGTTGTGGAGAAGGTGGACCAGAACTGGTGGAAGGGGACATGTGACGGACGCAGTGGGCTGTTCCCAGCACCCTACGTCAAGGAACTGGACAGTTAAATAAAAGGGCTCCTCTCTTGGCCATGTCGTCACTCAGCTACTGTTTGAATGCATCCTCTGTACTAGTTTCTTGTTTCCCACTGACACCAAAAACAGAATTGATAGTTCTTTATTTTGCATCAAAGACAGCATTGATAGCAGTTTGTTTGCCATGTGTTGTAAGTATGTCAGAGAGTATGAATGTAGTTGGCATTGTATTAATACGTATGCTAGTGGTACTAATAATGTATTATGACCTTATAGTGTACTGGAAGCACTAAGATAGCCATCTAATCTTCTCGCCATGGAGGAAAGCTTCGCCACTAATATTCCAGATCAAGACAGATTGCTACATGCCTCCTTGCATGCAGAGAACTAAGTTCAAGATAGCTGTCTGCGTGCTAGATTGATCTGTATATGGCTCATGCATACTGCAAGAATAATAATTACATTTGTAATCTGTGCTGGCAACGTCTTGGAGTCTTCCACAGATTTGAATATTTGCACTTCTACTATAGTTTGGTTGAGGGACTAGCATGTCGGGCTAGTTGCTAAATTTATTGTAGATGCATCATCATTATCCCTAGTTATATAGCCATTCCCTTCTTTCTCATCGGTCAACTGCATGCATGCATACATACATACATACATACATACATACATACAACATACATACATGATTACGAAAGAATCTGAGCTTCATCACAGCATAGGGAGCCCGATATTATCTGGGCCGTTACTGTCCGTAGACCTTTGAAACGGCAAAGGGAAAGAAAGAAAAGTGGTGCCGCCGGGGATCGAACCCAGGGCCTCTGGCTTAAGCCGCCAGTGCTCTGCCACTAAGCTACGACACCCACCGACAACCACCTCTCTTTCTCTCCCTTATATTGCTCTGCTCTTAGATGATTATTGTTGATATATAGGTGATAATTGCTGTGTGTGTTTGTGATTACGAAAGAATCTGAGCTTCATCACAGCATAGGGAGCCCGATAGATGGGGCTCACCCAGGTCCGAAGACCGATAGAGATACATGTACATAGCTGATTTGGTACAGGTTCATTGCTGTGTACAGTTATATAAGGGTAACAGCACAGCCGCTGGAGTTTGTAACCGTGAATCCATACATACCAGGACATTTTGATCCGTAGATCTTTCTCAGCTGGTATAAGACTATAACATGTTTTATACCAGTTGAGAAAGATCTACGGATCGAAATGCCCTGAACATAGATTGGTCATCACTCACCCCTCATAAGTTATACCATTGGCAACTCTCCTGTACTGTGTATTATTTTATACTGTGTTTACTGGTTATGCATCCGGTTTAGAACTGACACCTTGTTATGTGTTATAATGTGATTTTTGGCGCGACCTTTGAAAGAGAGATTTGGAGAAGAAGGGACAGTTGTGGAAGAACAAACCACCAGGGGAAGGTCACAAAGCACTGCAAACCCACAAAAAGATAGCTCAAGGTCTCTTAAGGGCTATAGAGTGGATAGGTGTTGAAAACAACAGACACATACACCCATAAAGGCACTGCAAGGCTCAATTATTGGTCATTTTACCTTGTAATAGGACTTTCTGTACCTCTACTGCCAATGACATTGCATGTATGCTCAAAAGGCTTAAAGAGCAATACTGTTCAGTCCCTGTAGCATGCCTTTAGACCGGTTTTGAAGAGATTTCTCTTAATTCCGGGGTGCTGTCAGGCCTCATAGTGCACAACTGCTGATTATTAGTGTGGTGTAGTTCTGTACCTTTCCTGGTTGTGAGAGGGCATTTCAGATGATCTTTTTAACTTAGACCAATCCTATAGTGATTGGTGTATGCCTTCCAACTCATATTTTGATTATGCTAAGTATCCTGAGCAAAGTACATAGGTAGACAAAATGACCAATTTTGCATTTCAATCCATTCATACAAAGCAACAGAATGTCAGACCAGCTCAGGAAAAGCCTAATCACACGATACACATCGTAGTCTTTCGTTCTGAATACTCGTTTTCTGTGTCCTAAAGACTCTGAAAGCGTCAGTTAGCACGTTAACATCGTCTTTAGCATCTCGGCGGCGGCGGCGGCGACGCCATTTTTATTGCGGCAAGCAAAGGTCATCCTAACCCGGATGTAGGTGTTAAGAAGATGTGAAATCGGGAGTTGCCAATCCCTGTTCTCTACTATCTATGGTTATACCTAGCAGAGTAAGCTGTACCGCAGATATAGAACAACATCATGGGTCAACCTGAGGTCATGAGGTTAGGCGTCTATATTCATTGCAGAGCCGCCTATTCGCCCCTCGAGTACTATGACCATGGTAAGACCATAGATAGTAGAGAACAGGGATTGGCAACTCCCGATTTCACACCTTGTTAACACCTACATCCGGGTTGGATGACCTTTGCTTGCCGCAACGAAAATGGCGTCGCCGCCGCCGCCGAGACGCTAAAGACGATGCTAACGTGCTAACGGACGCTTTCAGAGTCTTTGGGACGCAGAAAACGAGTATTCAGAACGAAATACTACGATGTGGATCGTGTGATTAGGCTTTTCCTGAGCTGGTCTGACATTTCGTTGCTTTATATGAATGGATTGAAATGCAAAATTGGTCATTTTGTCTACCTATGTACTTAGCTCACGATACTTAGCATAATCAAAATATTAGTTGGAAGGCATACACCAATCACTATAGGATTGGTCTAAGTCAAAAAGATCATCTGAAATGCCCTCTCACAACCAGGAAAGGTACAGAACTACACCACACTAATAATCAGCAGTTGTACACTATGAGGCCTGACAGCACCCCGGAATTAAGAGAAATCTCTTCAAAACCGGTCTAAAGGCATGCTACAGGGACTGCACAGTATTGTTCTTTAAGCCCTTTGAGCATACATGCAATGTCATTGGCAGTAGAGGTACAGAAAGTCCTATTACAAGGTAAAATGATCAATAATTGAGCCTTGCAGTGCCTTTATGTGTGTATGTGTCTGTTTTTTTCAACACCTATCCACTCTATAGCCCTTAAGGGACCTTGAGCTATCTTTTTGTGGGTTTGCAGTGCTTTGTGACCTTCTCCTGGTGGTTTGTTCTTCCACAGCTGTCCCTTCTTCTCCAAATCTCTCTTTCAAAGGTCGCGCCAAAATCATATTATAACACTTAACAAGGTGTCAGTTCTAACCCGGATGCATAACCAGTAAACACAGTATAAAATAATACAACATTACAGGAGAGTTGCCAATCCCTGTTCTCTACTATCTATGGTAAGACGAACCTGACTAAGAGAGTCCATTACTTACTAGTTCCTGTCACGTGACAGGTGTTTTTCGGCCTTCGACTTACCACGGAGAGCTCTCTCAAAACTCGGTCTAGTTCGGTGTACGCCAGGTGGACGTAGATGTTAGCAAGTACGGCTGTTTGTTAGACACTCAGCTAACATCATTAGTCCACGCGTGCCCTCGGGCCTTGTGACGTAACGCGCGGACTGGCGTTCTCGCGTTACGTCACCAGTAAAGCTGGTTCTCTGGCTTAGATCGTCAGCTGTAGCATAGCGCATAACTTAAGTCACTACTTAATTTCGCTTCCATTCACAGTTTTTACTTACCCCGTGAAAATGGGGCTTGGTGACTCTGCTTGGTAACTTTTTTCTCCATGGTGTCGCCATTTATTAATTGCTACCCACCGCCTAACATTAATAATTGGTGCAATTAATCACATTTTCCAAAAACATCGCCAGCACACGCCCGATGGTGCATCCAGAGTTAAGCTAAGAGCTTGGCGATGATCTACAGATATGTTGTCCCTTAGCCTGTGTATTGATTTAGGCAATTAATTAGTTAATAAATCACATGAAGATGCATCTCACATGTGTATCATCATTATTATGTAACCAATTCCTTTTAAATTGCACAGTGATTTGCTAGATTTCCATATTCTCCAGTTTCCATATTGATCTGCAGAGATGATCTGTGTGTGAACAAAAGCCATGGAAGCCGAAGCATTGCATGACTTTAATGCCACTGAGGGTGATGAGTTGTCATTCAGAAAGGGTGATACCTTGAAGGTGTGGAGAGGTGGATAGTTTCAGTCAAGTCCACTTTTGGTTCGATTGTAGTGTGTGGTCAGCCTGCATGGTAGGGCTCTGTTGTATTACAAAGGCTAGCAAATGTATGACTCCCCTCTTCTTTCTTCCTCCACATCCCTCTTTGTCATCACACATTTTCTCTCCTATGTCCCTCCATTCCCTCCCTCCCCCTCCATTCGTCCCTCCTTCCCCCACTCCACCTCCCTCCCCCTCCCCCTCGCCCTCCCCAGGTACTCAACATGGAGGATGACAAGCACTGGTTCAAAGCTGAACTAAACGGGAGAGAAGGATTGATCCCCAATAACTACATCCAAATGAAACCACACAAGTGAGAGCCTATTGCTTAGGTGTATGTGTGTGTCTGTAATAGACAAGGCGTATAGAAGTGTGTATGTCTGCAACAAGATGTGCATTACCAGACGTGTATGTATGTACTGCTCCGAGGTGGTACAGTGGCTGTATAACGAAGAAAAAGGCTGAAGATCTGTTGAAGGACAAGTTGGAGGGCACCTTCCTCATCAGAGTGGGTAATTCCCCAGGGACATTTTGTCTTAGCGTCAAGTTAGTTACCTCTGTGTTGAATGTGTGGAGGGGACCATTACTGCTCCTGTGTGCATGCATGTGTGTATGCTACTGGACTGTACCCTGCAGTTGACACAGACTAAGACATTCCATCTCACCACTTTAATACAGTGTGCAGTTTTAGTACAGTGTCTAGGGATATATGTAGGATATATTATATACATATAGAGAGAGAATTTTGGGGTAATCATTTCAGATTCAGAAGCATTGAGAAACACACGCAGTTTGCCAAAGACTGTATTTCTTAACGCTCCTGAATACAAAAGTAGTACTCGAAAATCATCTGGATTCAGTGCAGTCTGAAAGCCCTACTCGCTATACATAGTATATAGTTCTCCTAATTAATTTGCTGAACTGGCATAATTTTTCATTTTGCGATTTTGTTGTATGGCTTCATGTTACGGTAAGATATATATATACTAGCAGAGAAGCCCGCCTTTGGCGGGCTTCTCTGCTACAGCGCGTCGTCGACAGCGTTTCGGCGAAAGCGCTCTGACGCCAGTGTTTTATCAAGAGCACTTTTAATGTCAGCTTTGTTAATTACAGAGAGTTGGGCAACTGAAGTAAGGTCATGCCCATGGCCACAATGTGACAGTGCTTCAGGGTAATTACGTGCAAAGCATGCATATAATGATTGAACTTGCAAGGCATGCCTGAATGTACATGAACTTGTCTATGCATGTCCGCTTGCAATTCAGTAGCGATGTAGCGCGCGGTCGACGTCATTTTGCAAAAGCCTTCTGTGTGTTCCAGCTAGTCTGACGTAGCCAGTCCCACTTCCAGCCTCCATTTTTATGCGCAACATAAAATGGCTGGAAGGGGTCAGGGCTACGTCAGACTATGTTCCAGCCTGTGTTATATAGGCGTCTAAGCAAGAGCCGGAAGTGGAAGGGAGAAAAGTAAAAATGGCTGTCGACCGAGAATGGAAAACCGGAACTGTCACGATATCTCCACGAGAACCCTAAGGCGGGAGATTTCAACCCGCGGAGGACACTTTCTGGGATGTTAGTTGTAATTCCAGAGCGTTTGTCATCAATTCGTGCCATAGTTTTGCTGTGTTTGCGAAGCGCTCTGTATTAGGCGTCTAAGCAAGAGCCGGAAGTGGAAAGAAGATAAGTAAAAATGGCGGTCGGCCGCGAAGGAAAAACCGGAAATGTAACTATATCTCCCCAAGAACACTAAGACGGGAGATTTCAAACCGCAGAGGACACTTTCCGGGTAGGTCTTTGTAATTCCTGAGCGTTTGGAGTCAATCCGTTCCGTAGTTTTTGCGTTTACTGCGAACAAACAAACAAACAAACAAACATTCTCAAATATATATATAGATATACTAGCATAGAAGCCCGCCTTCGGCGGGCTTCTCTGCTACAGCGCGTCGTCGACAGCGTTTCGGCGAAAGTGCTCTGACGCCAGTGTTTTATTGAAAGCACTTCTAATGTCAGTTTTGTTGATGACAGTGAGTTGGGCAACTGAAGTAATGTCATGCCCATGGCCACAATGTGACAGTGCAAATTACGTGCAAGGGATGCATGCATATAATGATTGAACTCGCAAGGCATGCCTGAATGTACATGAACTTGTCTATGCATGTCCGCTTGTAATTCTAAGCAAGAGCCGGAAGTGGGAGATAAGTAAATGGCTGTCGGCCGAGAAGAAAAACCGGAAATTTCACGATATCTCCCCGAGAACCCTATGGTGGGCGATTTCAACCCGCAGAGAACCTTTTTCTGGTCGTACTTTGTAAATACTGAGCATTTGGCGTCAATTCGTCCCGTAGTTGTTCCGTTTTTGCGAAGCGTTCTGTGCTAGGCGTCTAGGCAAGAGCCAGTAGTGGAAGAAAAAATAGGTAAAAATGGCGGTCGGCTGCGAAGGAAAAACCGGAAATGTAACCATATCTCCCCGAGAATACTAAGACGGGCGATTTAAAATCGCAGAGGACACTCTCCGGTTAGTTCTTTGTAATACCTGAGCATTTGGCGTCAATCCGTTCCGTAGTTTTTGCGTTTACTGCGAACAAACAAACAAACATTCTCAAATATATATATAGATATAGATATAGATAATACGTGAAGCTACAGTTGTATTATTACACTGAAATTTATATTGCAAGTACAGGCGAAGTATTGCGGGAAATACATTTATATAGGCGGCCATTTTCTTAACGTTCGTGAAGGGGAGGCGGCACGGAAAGGACTTCAAACGTCGCCCAGGTCGCCGTTGGTTATGTTCTTGCCTACGGCATTGTGTTCTACGGCGTAAAAGCTCAAGTTTGCGCGAATTACTGCCTTAGGCGAAGGACAAGAGCGACGCTGAACTCGGTGAGCGCACAATATTGTTTTCATCGTCTTCGCTGTGACTTGTACACTAGTGGTCTTCACCACACTGCCGAGGATGATTGACAGGCGCAACGACAAGCTTTGCGAAGCCCGTGAATTGTCTACGCTAAGGTTATCCAGCTGTCTCTAGTGCAGGAATACGTGGCACACACTGGAATCGTCTTCAGAGCTGGCGCGCTGCGTTGCACTCGGACGAATGGCCTTCTGTGCACATTTATGCTTCTGTGACCCGTGTTTTCTCCTGTGTGTTTGCACTTTCTGTTGGTGGAGCTATTAAACTTTGTTAACGTTCGAACAAACATGCTTTAATTGTGCACAGTGTGCCAATCCGTGCAAACCTGCATGTGTGAATGCTGGTATTGTGTGCTTGTATATATGTTTGATTGCATGCACTAATAAACTGACATGACTTGGTCCTGGTGCACAACTACCCTAACCGGCAATTGAGAGCTAGAGCAAGTAGTTCGAGTTGGGGCGGCAGCCCCACGAGTTTTTTAACTCGAAATACTTGTTTTGATATGAAGAGAGATAACGTATGAATGTCGACAGGGTGTTCCCGCACAGTGTGCTATCCCATTCTTACATGTACAGGCTGAGGGATACCGTGGAACACTTCAGAGTACTTCAAGATTGTACAAGCAAATATTTCCTGTACATGGTCAGGTTCTCGTCGCTGAATGAACTTGTGCAACATTATCGGACATCTTTCATTAGCCGACTTCATGGCATCTGTCTGACAGACCCAAAGGATGAGGTGGGCAGAACCAATCACCTTTAGACATGCAGAATGGGAGGTCAAGTTTTTTGTATTCTGAGCGTGGAGTAATTATGCAGTTACCATTTGCAACAATTTGTATAAACTGAGCAGTCAATCTTCGTTGACTGTCGGCTAGGCTTGTTAGTTCATACATACATAAGTACAGAGTGACTATGTATAACTAATCCTCTCCCCTGCTTCTCCTCTCCCTCCCCTCTCTTCCTCCTTCCCTTCCCCTCCCACCCTCCCCTCCCCCCAGTCACAGAGAGTGCAGGCGCTGTACGACTTTGAACCCCAGGAGGAGGGGGAGCTTCGAATGAGGAAGGGGGACATAGTGACTGTGTTGGAGAAGGTGGACCAGAACTGGTGGCAGGGAACCTGTGAAGGACGCAGTGGGTGGTTTCCGGTTCCGTACATCAAAGAGCTTGACAGTTAACTATGGAGCTGAGACACCCTGTAGCCCTGACCACTGCTATGCACCACTAAATGCTTGATTGAGGTTGAGTGTAACTTGCCAGAACTACCCCAACGTTTTTAGAGTGTGTTCCTTAAGTGGATTAATGGGATAGTGTGCATTAAAAAAGTTTCAAAGGGAGGACTGTGCAGCCGTAGTATATAGTGCGTTCTGGAATGCATGACCTCATCATGACCGAAAAATAGTAACAAAAATGGCTGGCTACAAAAGCGTGTCGTAAGGGTGTGCCAAGTGTAGGAACTTTCGTCTTTGTAGAAATATACCGTCTTTTACAATTACAGCGCAGAGCCTGTGTACACGTTGGATACATGTGCCACCGAGTTTCATTATAGCCTCCTCATTGTAAGCTTGATTCGAGTTACGTAGTTGGTGAGGTGAGTGCCGATCGTTGTAACACTTAACCGTGGGCTGACTGAGCGTGATATGGGGTACAGGTGAAGTGCCGTCTATAGGAATCGGTCCTAGGCGCCCTAACGGGAACCGTATCAATTTAGTAACCTAATGAGCTAGCTATTAGCAAGAATGTACTCAGGACAGGGAAGAGTTAGTGCGCGTGACTAAGAGAGAGCGGTCAGCGTGTGGGCTATCCGCGCGTTATACCTATGGTTATACGTAGTGGGACAAGTAGACAGGTGATTCCTAAGGGTGGCCACCCGCGCTGGAAGTGACTTGGCCAGTTCACGGAGAACGCAGCTGTGTCGGTGTTCCTCGTGGTTGTTCTGAAACCGACTGATGCCGTAGGGTAGGTACACGAGAGATGATAGGGGCTTGGATGTTGCAATTTGTGTCCTCACATTCTATGTGTAAACCACTTATGGCCTAAAAGTAGGTATCTCTGATTAATGTACGTATAGAAAAGCAATTTTCTGTGCACTGTGACACATTGAATTGTTCTATGGCAGTGTGTTGTGACAAAAGGAACAAGAAATGTCGAGAATACCATGCTGTATGCATGTGCGTGTGTCTGTCTGTGTGTGTGTGTGTGTGTGTGTGTGTGTGTGTGTGTGTGTGTGTGTGTGTGTGTGTGTGTGTGGGTGTGTGTGGGTGTGTGTGGGTGTGTGTGGGTGTGTGTGTGGGTGTAGGTGCGTGTGGGGGTGGGTGTGCGTGTGGGGATGGGGGTGTGGTGTGTGTTTCGTGGGTGTTCTTTGTGAGCTAACAGTGACCATACTTACTTGTCCTCAGAGCAGAGCAGCGTGTAATTTTGTAACCATGGAAGCAGGAGCATTGTACAATTTTGATGCCAGTGGAGGCGATGAGTTGTCATTCAGAAAGGGTGACGTCCTAAAGGTAGTGGGTAGTGCAGATTTCACATTCCTTTCTTCTTGATCTTGTTATTGGGTTTTGCACCATAAGACTGTGGAGTCTTGTGTCAAGAGGAGGGAGTGGGGTTAGGGGCTCCTCAGTTGAAAACTCCTTATGAGCTTTGGTGCATCTCTTTCATGCAAGAATGCCTTCTAGCTTCCTCCTCTGCCTATTGCCGGAAACCTACCCAACTTCTCATCATGACCTCCATCGTCCTTCTCCCCTCTCCACTCCCCCTCCCTCTCCCCCTCCCCAGGTACTCAACATGGAGGATGACAAGCACTGGTTCAGAGCTGAACTAAACGGGAGAGAAGGATTGATCCCCAAGAACTACATCCAAATGAAACCACACAAGTGAGGACTCTTATTCGAACGGCTACTTGTTAATTTTCCCTCTCCAGCCATCACATTTTGAACCACGGGTTGTTTGTATAGTGAGTGGTGGTGTGGTTTCACAGTTTTTGTTATCCTCTGCTACTGTTTCTGCTACTGTGTACACTCAATTGGGCTGAGTGCCAGCTGTGTTTGTAATTACAGCCTAGCTGTGTGTTATGGAGTGAGTGGGTGGATGCATGCGTGTGTGTGTGTATGTGTGCTTGAGGTGTGGCTGAGTTCCTGCAGGTGTACACATGTGTAAAGGTGTGTGTGCGTGCGTGCATCCGTGCGTGCATGCGTTCATGTGTGTATGTCTGTACGTGTGTGTGTTCATGTGTGTGTGTGTGTGTGCGTGTGTGTGCATGTGTTTGTGTGTGCATGTGCATGTGTGATGCGTGTGTGTGTTCCCTTCAGGTGGTATAGCGGTCGCATTACAAGGAAGAAGGCAGAAGATCTATTGAAGGACCAGAGGATGAATGGTGCTTTTCTCATCCGGGAGAGTGAGAGTACACCAGGAGACTTCTCCCTCTCTGTCAAGTAAGGATGAAGGGGGGAGGGGAGTGGAATGTCTTGAATTGCTATATTGCACAACGGTTTCACCTTGAAACCATGGGCTGGCATGTGGCCATAATGAAGTTAGCCTGGCTATAGTTGTGCAATGAACAGTGAGAAGCACATTTATATCGTGAATACACACCCAATCTGTCATTTCCTCTCTCTTTGTGTGTGTACATACGTAGGTTTGAGGACAGTGTCCAGCACTTCAAGGTGTTGCGAGATGGAGCAGGAAAGTACTTCCTGTGGGTGGTCAAATTCAGCTCCTTGAACGAACTGGTGAAGTACCACCGGACATCGTCTGTCAGCCGAACCCAGACAATCTGTCTAAGGGACATGTCAGAAGGGGTGTGTGTGGCTTGTATGTAGAGGGAGGTGGGAGGGGGGATGGGTTGGCCGTGTATGTAGAGGGAGGTGGGAGAAAGGAATGGGTGCGTGCCTAGTATGTACAGTATGTCTGTGGTATGATCTGACCAGATGGTATGTGGAGGGAACTGATGGAACTTGTGAATATACATGTGTGATGCGCGGCCACAAGTGCTGGCTCATTTGTAGCCCTTGGGGCCTGAGGGCTGTATATGAGCAGAGCTCCTGAGCGGCCATTTTATACTGCTTGTTGCAACTTCAAATGAGCGTTTGTAGTGTGAGCTAAGACCGTTGCTGTCAAGTAAATCAATGGAGCGGAGCACCCTGACATTACTATGAGAAATTGTTGGGTTGCTGTACCAAACATGGCAGTGCAGTAGTCTCGTCCCCAGTCCACTTCCGGCCGCCATTTTTAATGGGGCTCGAAAGGTGGTCTGGCACATTTAGTCGAAAAGCTTGGCACTGCAGAACGCTACCGTTCTGCCCAATCAGATTGCCAGAAAATGACGCGTCACTCCGCGTAATAACGAGCGGCGTTCTACGAGCATCAATCATGGATATACCGAGGCTTGATGCTAAGGGAGTGGCAGTAGAGCTTGTGAACGATGCCATCAAGCATGCTTTCCTTACTCTTGGATACGCTGCAGCAACGACCGACCAAGATAAGGCGGTTAGGGAGTTCCTACAGGGCAAGGATGTTTTCGTTTCCTTACCAACAGGCGAAGGCAAATCCCTGTGCTTCGCCACCTTACTAGCTGTGTTTGACTTCCTTAAACAGCATCTCACAGTCTGTACTGGCAGCCGGACGGGACGGTACCGGGTTCGTAGCGTCCACATCACTAGTCGTCTAGTCACGTGATGTCTCTGACGTACCTTACGAATGCCAAGCCTTTCGACTAAATGTGCCAGACCACCTTTCGAGCCCCATTAAAAATGGCGGCCGGAAGTGGACTGGGGACGAGACTAGCAGTGCAGCATTCCGTGAAAAATGGCAGTTGGAACCTTCGAAATCATCAAGGTTAAGGTTAGTAACAATAGTACCCCTGTCACATGCACATCAAACCGGGCTGAACCCGGATTAACGGATTAACGTGTCCACACGGACTACTTAACCCGGGTTCAACTGGGTTAGCAAAGTGGGTTCAACCCTGCTAACAGGCAGTTGAGCTCAGGTTAAGAGGTGTGAAATTGGGTTACGAGCGTATAGTCAATCGCAATTCCCTCTCACTCCACTTCCCAGCAAATTTGTTCCACAATGAACGGCTCCTGTACCTCATCCAGACACTTCTTCACTGCAGATACGCAGTAGACAGCTGTTGCGACATGGACTCGAAAAGAAGTAGCCTTATCCTCGCACACGCTGTTCTGCGACGGCGATTACGCGCTTCCCAAGCCATGTCCATAGTCAGATGTAAGCGCCGACGTGTCTTGTGCCTTCTGCGCAGCTACATGATAGAGAGAAGAACGATAAGACGGAAGACCCAGACTTCAAACGCCATCTTTTCACACTATAACTTGCTACTCTTATGCAATGATTACTGCCATACGAAACGAAGACCCTCAACCCGAGTTGAATCCACTTTTCCTACGTAGGTCCATGTGAAAACAGTATAACAGTAACAATGGTACAACATCAACACAATGGTCGTACATGAAACCAGACCCAACATACATAATTAGACTTCAGTGTTATGGACGACAATTTCAAGTTTCAACATACATACGTACGAACTCAATCCTTTCCAGCCGAGACTTGTACCAAACGAGGTGCTGACTTCTTCATAAAATAAGTTTGTACTTATGTACATACAGCTGCAGCTCATGAGGGACACAGAACTTGAAGTAGACAAGACTTCCATGCACTTCCAGAAAAGATTAGTTGAAACAGTATTGTTTGATTGTCTTGTATTTATGTACCCGGGGGGGGGGGCTCTTAGAAGGCTAATGCATTGCAAGTGTGCATTGGCCGTGATACTGCACTGTTCTGGCCTTTGATGTATGCATGGCTTTGTCATGCAATGAAATAGGATGCTCACCAACTGGTGGACGTTGTCATCAGACCTTGCGAACACAGTACATTTGAGTGGTAGGAGCTAGCAGATCTATGTATGTAAGTTTTATTTGTAAAGATAAAAGTGGTATCCACTTAATTCTTTTTAGTTTGTACATACATAAAATTATGTATGTACAGGGTGACTACTCGTAGCTACTTCTCTCCTCTCCTTCTCCTCCCTCTTCCCTTCCCCTGCCCCTCTCCTCCTCTCCCTCCCCATCCCCCTCTAATCCCCCCAGTCACAGAGAGTGCAGGCACTGTACGACTTTGAACCCCAGGAGGAGGGGGAGCTTCGGATGAGGAAGGGGGACATAGTGACTGTGTTGGAGAAGGTGGACCAGAATTGGTGGAAGGGAACATGTGGGAGCCAAAGTGGTCTGTTCCCGGCACCGTATGTCAGGGAAGTGGAGAGTTAGATCATGCTGCTCCTGCCTCTAAATTCATATACTGTGTGTGTTCATATATAGCAACTCTCTCGGGTGTTCAATATCAATATCACTATTTTTGTTAACATTTATAATGAGATGCACAGCCACGTACAGTGCTTGCCTATGCATAGTCCCATAAGCAACACCTTGGTCACACCACTGTATCCATGCATTCATTAATGGAGTATATTGATGCTTGTAATGTTCCTTCCATTGCTTATTTAATGTACCGTCAGTGAAATATAGCAGCTTGTACATGCCTTGAGCATCGTGTATACATGAAAAGGGGGGTCATTAATTTTACATATGGAGTAATTGATTTTGCTGCACAGTATCAGCTTCCAATAAAAGTGCAGGATCGATTGATGTTTAGGTCATTTCCAGTTGTTGCTAAAATAGAAGCCCCCATGCACTTTTGTAACAGTATGTGGATCAGGTTTTAAATTGAAGCTGTGTGATATCAGCTCACATTTACAGCTCACTCTATTGTCATCACCAACAACACAAAGCTCCAGATAACATAAGATACGGTTGCTATAGGCATAGCATGCAGTTATATCCTGGTCTAGCTTGCTAGACTCATCTCTAGCTTGTATATACGTTTTCATTGCTGCCATGAGAACGGGGTGTATATAGGCAGAACGTTGGAGTAGGCATAGAGTATGTACATGATGTAGTCTGTTGCATCAGAAATGAATTAATCGAGCCAAGATTCTGCATGATCAAACACAATACATGAGACATTAAACATGCGTACATGTGCACTTTAATAAAAGGTTTCTGAATAAAAACACAAGATTGAATGTATGCAAAGCAATAATTGTGCAGGCACAGTTGTATGAGATGCGTGCAGCTACATTACACTGTGAAACATGGCAGCAGCAGCAGAGCCTCGTTGATTACGGTGATGACCCACTAGGGGATTCCCCCCTTTCTGATGCAATCTTTCGAGGCACAGAAGGCGAGCGCTGCTGAAATGCACCTCCAACCAGTCCACCTTCAGATACCTGGGAAGGAGGAAGGGAGAGAGTAGATGGCTAGCTAAATTTGTATGTGCATGTTTCTGCAGCCGGAAATCGGCACTTACTCCTGGGTGATCACTCAGCAATCTACAGCAAGAGAGAGATAGGTTACATAACATTATAACAGCCCAAAGACTCACTTGACACAGTTTTGGTTCAATAGTGGCTTTCAAGCTAGATGCACACAGCAGCTTCGAAGCTCAGCGATTCAGGACGATAGCTATATAGCACTGGTCTCAGATACGTGTATAATTATAACATTATGAGGAGTGTCATTGTGTGACGTGCCACAGGATGGTGAACAGAATTGTCATAATGTGATGACATACAATATGTCATCACATAATGACATTAGTCACACCTTGGGCATGGGTGCAGAGTGGTATCATGATGTAACAGCGTACACCATCACATGATGTCACCCACAAGCATCAACTGGTGACAACATCACACCACGCTGTGTAAAGGGCAAAGCACTAGCAGAGGACATAAGAGACAAGAGTGTGCAACCGCGTACACTTACCGTTAACGACATTTTGCAGAAATGCCGTAGTAAAATGTCATGTGTGGACATGGTAATGAGATATTATTCTTACGTAATGCATGAATACAAGTACTCGCACTGGCTGACGACGACGTACGGTAACGGCGCCGGTCTCTTCGCTGGAGAAATCGAACTCAATACGTGTTGTGTAGCCATGATGAAACTCCGAGGAGAGAGTTGTAGAGTTCTCGACGGTAGCGGTGCTCCTGACTGGCCCAAATCACACTTGCCATCCTGGTCCTTCCCCTCGTAGAGTGGACAGGGTGCCACGCTGGTGTCCAAGGCATCGTTGCAAGGCAAAACCGAAGCGCTCAGGCTCTGCGGCACGTACTAATTACGTCGACTACAATCACTGCTCTTGCAAAGACACAAAGGCCTTTTGTCTATCAGGCGACCGACCAGAGTAATAGTATTCATCTGTTACGTAAGAATATTAATGTAGAGCTACCATGCCCATGCGTGACGTTTTACTGTGTCATTTTAGAAAAACGTAGTTATACAAGCAAGGATATGCGGTTGCACACTCTTATCTCTCATGTACAGTACTCTTGGTACTAGCAATAGTGGCTACCTCTCTCTTAGACCTGGAATACAAACTCACTCGAATTCCTTTATCGGTGATGTGTACTCTCCTCCGGACATAACATCGATGTCGTACAGGAGTAGACGCCCACCTTCCGTAACTACCAGCAATCGGAGTTTCTTACCATCAGAGCTGAACAGACAACAGCAACACATGTGCATCCATCACATGTATGCACATTCATCACTCGTACATGCATTCATCACTCGTACATGCATTCATCACATGTACATGCATTCATCACATGTACATGCATTCATCACATGTACATGTATTCATGAAACATATGCACATGCATTCACTCCACACAAGAGACAAGAGGCCACAGAGACACAAGTATCTGTCCTGGGTCACCTTGCTCTGAGGGCACATGTGTTTCGTATGCCAGGCGGGCTCAGTCTGACTTGGGCAAAGCCTCTGTTCTGAGTGAATGCATCTGTCATCTGTAGCAGGGTAGGTGGGAGGATAAAGGAGATGTAAACCTGTGTGTGTGTGTGTGTGTGTGTGTGTGTGTGTGTGTGTGTGTGTGTGTGTGTGTGTGTGTGTGTGTGTAGTGTGGGTGGTGTGTGCGTGCGTGTGGTGTGGGTGGTGTGGTCTGTGTGTACGTAGTGTGTGTGGTGTGTGCGTGTGTGTGTGTGTGTGTGTAGTGTGTGTGTGTGTGTGTGTGTGTGTGTGTGTGTGTGTGTGTGTGTAGTGTGTGTGGTGTGTGCGTGCGTGTGGTGTGGGTGGTGTGGTCTGTGTGTACGTAGTGTGTGTGGTGTGTGTGGTGTGTGCGTGTGTGTGTGTGTGTGTGTAGTGTGCGTGGTGTGTGTGTGTGTGTAGTGTGTGGTGTGTGTGTGTGGTGTGTGTGGTGTGGTGTGGTCTGTGTGTGTGGTGTGTGTGTGTGTACAGTGTTCTGGCTCACCTGAGATGGAAGGTAATTAGTTGAAGACATTATTGCCTTGCCAACGTAGCCCATCCAGGAAGTGGGCTCTTCTGGTGCTCTGTAAGAGGAGAGAGATGCCAGGGAACAGATACCAATGTATGTATATAGGTATGCGTGTGCACACACACACACACACACACACACACACACACACACACACACACACACACACACACACACACACACACACACACACACACACACACACACACACACACACACACACACACACACACACACACACACACACACACACACACACACACACACACACACACACACACACACACACACACACACACAGACCACACACACACACACACACACACACACACACAACACACACACACACACACACACACACACACACACACACACACACACACACACAGACCACACCACACACACGCACACACACACACACACACACACACACACACACACACACACACACACACACACACACACACAGACCACACCACACCACACACGCACACACACACGCACACACACACACACACACACACACACACACACACACACTACATGAACCCCGAGGCATGCAATGGGTCACAGTGCCCTCCTCACGTTTCAGTGCTCATTACTGTGAGTTTGAATATGTGAACTGTGCCTGTGTTACTGGAGCTGACGAGGTACTGGTTGCCAACGTCAAAAGCGAGCGAGTAGATCTCTACTCCTTTCATCCCACGGCGAAACTCAAACAACCTGTCACCTTCTGGAATGGAGAAGACCCTGATCACAGTGCCCTGATGGGGAAGGAGAAGTGCGTTGAGTTAAGATGCCACTGAAACAATGGCATGCTTGCTAACTATAAACACTTCATACGTTAGTTGGAACTTGAACACTCCCACTGGATCTTATGTATAACGAAAGACTACAGTACATGTCACAAGTCACTCGAATTTTCCCCCCGAAATCTGCAGTTTGCCATCACAGAATTCCGTGAATGTTCGCGAAATTTTCTGCAGAGCGTCCGCACCCGCTCTGCAAACTGGCCGCAGGAACATACCAACTGCGGAACACTTTCCTCGGAATACGGTTGTCTCGCGTAGGCGGCGAGACTGCTTGCAGCCTTGATCTACAAACGCAGAACGTACCACGGATTCACGTACATACGATATTCTGTTCCTTCCTTCTGCACGCTGCACACAGAAGGAAGAGACTGTATCAGACACGCCTCAGCAAATGGTGTCTACGTACGTACGCCATGCAAGTGAATGCGCTGTTACCTAAGTAAACATTGCGGTGAGCCACACTACCTGATGCCTTACTACCGACTCGAGTGGTTTGAAACGTGTTCGGCGTGAAGTCGAAAACAAGGCGGCGCTGTACAGAGATACAGAAGCGATACCTAGCTCATGATTAGGAGTCCCAAGAGCGGTAGCTAGCGACTGCAAGTGACTAGTAGCAACTGACGTGTAGATGGTGCCAACTTCCGCGTGGAATGTTTCTCTTGCCGCGGATGCCACGCAACCGATCCGCAGAGCGTGCGCGGAAATTAACAACCTGCCGCGCGGCCATTTCCGGATTCCCAAAGCGGCAAGCCTGCGGAAACCTGCAAGTTACTTGTGACATGTACCGTACATATAAGTGGTGTTGTACCGTTATCATTCCTGATAAAGGCAACCATAGGCTGCCAAAGTGACTAATTGTTCAAGTTAATGTTTACAAACAACTCTCCGCATGAGCCTCCCTAGCCACTCAGGACTTATAACAACTTAAAACAAATAAAGAATACACACTAAGAAGGTACGTACCTTTTCAGATGCTGTAGCAAGTCTCTTCCCATCACAGCTGAAAGACACAGCAGCGAGAGGTGAGTTGTGGGCTGGGATGACAGTCACTGAGAGCTACAGGCACACACACACAAAGACAAACAGCCAGGCAGACATACACACACACAGACAGACATGAAAGGGGAGGACAACAGGAAGGGAGAGGTGGATGACCCCCATTGGCTCATATAGTAGTTGCAGGATTGGTTGCACTGAATGACTTACCAGCTGGATTGCATCAAAGACCTGGACTTCACCAGTCTGGAAAGACAGAACAGACGGCACCAGTGCATAGTTGGGCGGCTCTATGAGACGAGTCATGTGACAGTCATGTGACCTGCATGTGACACCCACCTGACTGCTTCCAGGATAGGCAATAAAACAGCGGTCAGGATCATTGGATATTGTACACAGACCTAATAATTAGCAATGAAGTACACATAAGTCAATCACACTCTCAGTTGATGCCTCATTGACACAGTTACAAGGTCACCTCCATACTAACCAGCCTTGTTCAGAGGCATATCTCGTATGGTGTGCGTGATTTTCATGTCCTTGATGTTATGGATATACAATTGATTTTTCAAAACCACCACCAGTCGCTGGGGGAGGGAGGAGAGAGAGGATATAGAAGAGGGTCGCAGAAATATGATGCCAGCAGATGACCGACCAGGCATTGGCTTGCTTTGGTTACTCGTGAGCAAGCAAGTAGCCAAACACACAATGTGTCGTGTCAAAACAACGTCAAATGAATGTATCAAATACCTGTCTGTTCAGTTTCACTGCCAGAATGGTGTCGTTGTAGGTGTAGTGGCATATCTCTGTGCCCTTCTTGAAGTGATACACAAACAACTTCCGCCTGTGGTCCTTTGTGACAAAGGCCACTAAACTGCTGATGAAGAGACGCTCCACAATGCAGTATTCTGCTTCAGGTGGCATTACACCTTCACACAGCAGAAGCAGACAATACACGTACTGCACGGAGTGATGTACGTACATACATACATACGTACGCACGTACGTATATGAACATACACCACAGGACTACATTGTAAATGCTATACTGCACAGATCACACGTGTACATGCACACATCTCCTTATAGCATCGCCCACTCACTTTTATCATCCTTGTCCTTTTCAGGAGAGGGCTTGTTGTCTTCATCTAGTTGCATTAGCCTGTATCCATTCCTCAGCCCCAACGATACACCTCTGCAGCCAACAAGACAATACATAGGACATTTACTGGGTCTCCATATGTACAACATTGATCAACCCTTATCTTAACTCTACGGCCAACACGAAAACATGCACTCCATACTGTTATAGATATTCTGTGTAATGATATCATCATTGATCCGGCACCGACTTATGACATCTATTTGAAAGACTGACAAGCTACTTACATGCCGAAAACGGAGCGAATATAAAATGAATAACAGTATCCAGTGGCTTACGAGAAATCCTGGTTAAAGGCAGCACATAGGAGGAGAGGCGACCTCGTCTCGCAAGGCTCTTGTTCCACCAGATTCATCCTTGGCTTTGGGGTTAACCCTGATTGGGTGGAGTCCGTGACTGGTAAACTACTAATATTAGCATATTAGGTCATATCTATTATTAACTACTCGAGCCTTACGTCATAGCTACAGTATGTCATACCTTAAAATAGAATAGCGTGTTATAAAATGCCGTTGCTTCTCAGCTGATCCAACATCCCGGCAACTGCGACCAGCTGGCAACGGCTGCTATGGGGGTTCGGGTACTTCGTCGAAGCACCCACGGTCCTCCATTCAAGAAAGACCTCCCCTGACGCTTACTTCGCTTCCTTCGGTTGGTGGTAGGTGGTTCCATGAACCGCTAGCCACTAATCTGCTCCGGGAAACCCGCGCTATTAGCGACCACGCAATCACAGTGTTGTGCTGTGCTATGTGGTGGTGCGGGCCCTTCCTGGGGCGCCCTCCGTCATGCCCTAGCTGCCTTCTCTGTAAAGGCGTCTTCTTAGACGTCGGAGAGGGAAGAGAGGACATGGAGGTGGGCGTGGCACTGTGCGATGTGGTGGACGAAGTAAGCGCCAGGACGAGCGCCCTTGTTGTTTGGGGGAGCGAGGATGCTTAGCGGCGGACTACCTGCAACCATGCAGCAAACAGTAGCGCTCTTCTGTCCCACACAAGGCCAGCTAGTCCTTAAGCTTAAGCCTAAAGTCGTCCTAGCCCACTTCCGGTCACCAATTTCACGACCACTTTCTACCGAAAGTGGGCTGATCGTCTCCATTTGCCCCACACTAGTTACAGTGTTCAATTCCCATCTTGTTTGTTGCATTGCGCGATAGAGCGAGCACACCTTAGTCCAGACCACTGTTGTCATACAGCATGGACGTGAGGGGCTTGAGCTGAGCATGTCACGAAACTTCCACAACGTACGTCCTGTTACTACGAAATTGCATAATAAAGCTTATGACGTAAAGTGCAAATGCAAATATACTGATGCAGCCAGCAGTGTAGGTTGATACACATTGTGAATAGACTGTGAATGCATTGTGAATGCATTGTGAATGCATCGTGAATACATTGTGAATGCATTGTGAATGCATTATATAGGTTGTAACAGTTGTGGAGCAATGTGAGGCCAGCCTGCCTAGCCCACTACTCTATGATCTTGAGGATCTTGCCAACAGCCACTGTCACCCCTGAATGGTGGGAGGAAGCAGAGCACAATGAATACACACAGAATGTCACTCCAACCCATATATGGTGTCTGTGTGAGATAGTGATCATTGTTACACTTCACAAACCTTCGTCTCGTAAGGTGAACCTCGCCAATTGAGGGAATTCCTTGAAGGACTCCATACAGATCACTCCTGTAGCTTCCAACCGAACTATGACACCTTGGTCCTGCTTTACAAACCTGCACACAACAGAAACACCAGACGCCAATTTCACCATAAGGTGAAAAGAGGAAGAAACAACTGATCATATATAATCAGAATTCAATAGCCAAGCATGATGATATAATCAGTCATGTCAGCATAAAGGATCCACAATGTTCTTGAAGGTACAATTTACACATTTTTTCCAGTCACTATTCAGAGTTGTAAAACGTTCAGAGATTCAGAGCTGTAAAACGTTCGGAGATTCAGAGTTGCAAAACCGCCCATCTATGCAAAGCTATCTAGCCCGCAGACGCCAGCACACACAGACGAGTTGTAGGTAGCTCACCGTGGTCTTGTTTGTATTCGCTTCCCTGTCTTCTTGTCAATGACTGCTACCAATGTCTGACGGTCAGGCAAAGGCAAGAAAGGATGGGCCCCAAAGAATTGCCACGGTGTCATGGAGGAGAGGGACATGTGCAAATGATATGTCACTCATGGATTCAATGAATATATGCACCAAGCACCCTCCACATCCGCATACCACTTGGACACACACACATCGTTCCATTCCATTCCATTCTTCTCCTTATCCTTACACAGACACACATGCACACACACAGACACACATGCACACACACACACACACACACACACATGCACGCACGAACACACACACACACACACACACACATGCACGCACGAACACACACACACACACACACACACACACACATGCACGCACGAACACACACACACACACACACACACACATGCACGGACGAACACACACACATGCACGCACGAACACACACACACACACACACACACACACACACACACACACACACACACACACACACACACACACACACACACACACACACACACACACACACACACACACACACACACACACACACACACTCACACTCACCCTGATCTGTACCTCCTCCACTAACGTGTTTAAATGCATAACTGCATTGTATCCTGCGCAGATAATGGATTTGCTCTCCAGTATGGTGATCTGTGTGACACACAGGACAGCAAGAGACACAGAGTGACTGACAACCTAGCTCACACACACCGTTACACGTCACAATCTGTTAGTGATGATTCAAATAGGGTTAATCACTGACTTCTGATGTTTCATCTAGTGAGCCACTGCTCAAAAAACATTTGGCTTAGACCCCGGTGAAACTTCGCAGTTTAAATTTGGCAATTTTGCTCAAAAGCAGTCTAGTTCCGTTCCGGGGAAAATATTTCGCAAAGTGTTGCAAATTTGGCCCAATCATGAAAATCATGAACCTAAAACCTCATGAAATCTTCGCACTACACAGTAGTTAGTTCTCTTGCCAGCAAAGGCGGCCCTTGGAGCTCACTAATTACATCACACATTTAGTTCACGCACATGGTAAAGAGCATTGGCTCCACCCACTACTCCATTGGCTCCACCCACTATTCCATTGGCTCCACCCACTACTCCATTGGCTCCACCCACTACTCCATTGGCTCCACCCACTACTTCATTGGCTCCACCCACTATTCCATTGGCTCCACCCATTACTCCATTGGCTCCACCCACTACTCCATTGGCTCCACCCACTACTCCATTGGCTCCACCCACTACTCCATTGGCTCCACCCACTACTCCATTGGCTCCACCCACTACTCCATTGGCTCCACCCACTACTCCATTGGCTCCACCCACTACTCTATTGGCTACTCCATCTACCTGAGCATCAAACACCCTTCCAACGTGGCAGACGTTGTCTGGGTCGCAGAGGATGAAACCTGAGGATATCTCATCTTCCTCAATCCCTTTTAATTTGACCTTCAGGTTGTCCCCACAAAAGCCTTTCTGGATCTCTTGTTCATTTCTCTGCACTGAGAGGACCTCAACCTGTACCTGGAACAAAGAAGGGAGCAAAATGCAAAGTGAGTGCAATCACAAGAACTGCATGCATCTTCGTAACACACATACACAACAACCGGACAACACCCTGAAGAAGACTGGAGCATAACGATCAAAATGTCGGCACGATTTTCATCCACCTTCAAGCTGGTACCAGAGAACTGTGTATCCTACATGCTTCAGTCAGCTGAGAGAAGCCCCAACTCCAACTGGACAACATCTTACCAACACCGCTATAGGATCATGACCCCCCCTCCCCCTTGATGTTCACATTTCACACTGGCAGCTGCTTACCTTGTTTGGCATCATCAAGAGTCCTTGTCCCTTGTGGACACAACCCGACTCAAGTTTGCCAACCACAAACGTACCCATGTCCTGTTGGAATGGGAGGGAGGGGAGAGGAGGGGAGGGGAGAGGAGGGGAGAGGAGAATAGAAGAGGGGAGAGAATGGGAGAGAAGGGGAGAGGAGGAGAAGAGAGAGTATAGAAGGAGAGGGGAGGGAAGGCAATTAAAGCACTGAAGGATGGAAGGGACAAGGACTACTTACAACAATTACTTGTCTCCTTACAGTTTGCATGCACACAAAGTTGGACACAGTGCTCATGCAACAAGAGGGGTTTAGGTAGTCAAATGCCTTACACAATGCAATAAGCTGGAAGACCCAACAAACACCATGCAGACGGCACCATAGTATGTGTCAGGCCAGAGAAAATTCTTTAAACACACAGTACATAAGGTACAGTACGTTTCAAGGTACGTATGCTTACACACACGTACCTTGAAACTGTCCAGTATGGGAAGTCTGACAGGTCCTGTGTCCTCTCGAAATAGCGGGCTGAGAGTGTCCAGGTAGGTGAGGAAGGAGGGACCCTCATAGAAGGGGCAGCATGTCCGATCTGTTTCCTTTAAGTTTGTACCATTGTATCCTGACACAGGCATGAAGTGCACATCTGAGGCAAGGAGAGGCACATATGTATGGGGGGAGGGAAGGGATGGGGATGAATGGGGAGGGAGGGAAAGGAGAAAGGAAAGGGAGAGATGGAGGGACAAGGGGTGGGAGATAACAGGTGCATGCGTGCTTCATACGGTGTTTGCAGGCTGCCATGCCAGAAGACCCTAACACACCTTTCTCCTTGAAACCCACTCTCTTCAAGAAAGGCAGCAACTTCACCCGACACTCTTCATATCTACACAGAGGCGGATAGAGCAGTCCAAGCAATACACACAGTGAGTTGATGACAAATAGAGACCACTGACAATTCACACAACACTCCTAGCATGTAGTTTGCATACACATGCATTGTGAAACATACCATACATGCATGCATGCACACACGTGCACACACACAAACACACGTCCACACACTCACCATGCCCAACACACAAACACACCTTTCTAGAGACCAGGCTACTGTTGGGTCATCCATCTTGTTAATCAGGACTACTAAGTGTTTGGCTCCGGCGGTCTTCACCAAGACAGTGTGCTCCCTGTGCGTGCCACGAGAGGGACCAGTCCCAGAACACAAGCAGTAGCCATTCACGAGCAAACAGCACTACAGTCATTTTGCGATTTAGTCCCGATTGCACATTCACACGGCAATCTCTCCTGGGAGTACAGGAATCTCATGCTAATCTCATGTGAATTTCACTGGAGGTTAGCACATGAGACTCTACCGTTGCAATACTTTAATCACATGAGTGATTGTAGGGTGCAATGTACGAATGAGACTAGATAGAAATCGTGAAACAACTGGCAGCACTATCAGGTCCCTGTGCACTACGCTCCACGCACCTTACTCACACAGCACAAGTGGACATACACATACATTAATACTAATACAAATTCACACATGTACACACACACTACATAAATGCATACTCGCACACGATGCTCACACACACACTGACACACCCACACACCCACACACGCACACCCACGCACACCCACACCCACACCTAGCACACACACCTTGTTTGCCCCCCCTTCTCAAAACCAGTTTCAAACTCTCCCTTCCGTGCTGAGATGACCAGGATTGCAATATCCGCTTGTGCTGCTCCACCAATCATATTGGGAACAAAGCCGGCGTGGCCTGGAGCGTCCAGGATGTGAAATCGCTTCTTTTCTGTCTCAAAATATGCTCTTCCAACCTCCACGGTTTTGCCCTATGCAATAAGCACAAACCACAAGTCTAAACATGGCAACAGCCTTCACAAAGGAAGCTCAGAAACAACACCGTAGGCGCAGTATTCACACATGACACACACACAGCCTACCAAAAATAAAACACCGTCGAGCAGAAGGGACTCTGCCTACTGTACAGGATTAAAGACATTGTGCAACATGTGTCTTACTATCTGCAAATGCAGCGGATCCGTCCACAACGGTCACAGTACATAGCAGGCACACTCGATCACAGCCAGACTCACTGGTCCCAACTTGCAATACCACACATAGCACTAAAGCATTGTAGTCCACCCTATAATATATATACATCCACTTTTTTCTGTGAAGTTCGTTGTTAGACAGGCTTCACTGCATGTATATGACCTACAGTGTAAGTGCTGCATTGAAAGGAGCAATCTACATCCTCTCCTATTATCAGCAACAACAGCTGCAAATGTTCGCCAACCCTAGCACATTGCGGTTCCACCCACCTTCTCCCTCTCCTCTGGGTTTAGGTCCAGGGCCCATGACAGGTACCATGTCTCCCTGTTCTTTGCCCTTGCTTCCCTCTCAAACTTCTCCAATGTGCGTTTGTCCACCTGCCCAGTCAGAAACCTGCACAGACCGCAAGACCACCTTCGCATCAACACCACTTCAAGGAACAGACCACAGTGTCTCGCATACATACGTACATTAACTGGCCACCTATGGTTGACTTCCCTGCATCCACATGCCCAATGAAAATGATATTTAAGTTTTCTTTGTCGTCATGTATTGGTAGCTGTGGAGCAACCTTGACCTTTGACACCTCAGTCTGCTGCAGTCTTGAGGTGTCCTTCTTCTCCCGTGTCTCGCCTTTACCAGATTTTGGTTGCCTTGGCTCTGTTAGCTTTGCCTTCAACTCTGTGCCATCCCCTTTGGCTGTCTCCATCTTGTCCTCAGCAATGGAGCCCACTGCTTGTGGTTGCTCGCTTGTCTTGTTTCCCTCTTCCACAATCACTCTACTGGAGTCGGCAGGGGACTCCCTGTTTTCCTGCTGACTGTCCATTGGTTCACTGTCAGCTATGTCCTCCCATGAGTCCACGGGCTCCTCTTGTTGAATCCCCACTGACTGGGGCTGTCTCTCTGAGGGTTGCCTGTCAGCCTCGCGCATCGGCTGCTGCTGATAGTTGTGAAAATCAGAAGGAGGTCCTGTGTTGCTTAGGTTCTGCTGGCCGTGGTAGCCAGCTGCAGGCTGCCCTCCCATGTACATGCCTCTGTGCTGAGGGAATTGGTGGTGGTACACGCTTGGTAGACGCGGGTATGGCTGTCCCATGTAGCCTGGAAAAAGACACAATGTCAAGCCAAGTATTGACAACCAGACAACTGGTGTGTGCGTGCATGCGTGCGTGTGTGCGTGCGTGTGTGCGTGCGTGTGTGTGTGCGTGTGTGCATGCGCACGTGTGTGCGTGCGTGCATGTGTGTGTATGTGTGTGTACATGCGTGCGTGCGCGTGTGTGTGTGTGTGTGTGTGTGTGTGTGTGTGTGTGTGTGTGCGTGTACATGCACAAGTGTTTGTGGATGTATATATGTGTGGATGCATGCATGTCATGCTCACCTGTCCTTGTGTGTGTATTCACGTATGCGAGTGCATGCAATGTGTCTGTACACTACAAAGGTCTGAAATCTTCCAACACTACAGTGCCATGCAGTGGTCCACAGAAGAGTCTCACCTTGCATAGGAGGTGGATGCCGCATACCGTACATGGCCCCAGATGGAGGACCTGTGGGAGAAAGGGGAGGAGGCTGGTGGAACATGGTCATGACATACATATTATGTATGAAATGTGGAGCAACTAACACCTACCATGGAGATGGTGAATGGCGCAGACTGGTGAGACTGTATGACTATGAGTATAGATACGTACGCTTACATGTCCTTGTCTATGCAGTATGCTAACTCTAACTCACTACCCTGGCCTTCAGAGTGGCCAGACACATTATGCACTTACATTGGTAAATTTCCTGCAGCACTTCTGTAAAATTCATAATAACACTATAAGCATAATATAGCATGCAAACACATGCAAGTGGATACATGAATGCACACACATACGTATGTACATGCACACGAACAGACACACACATGTACACACACTGGGTTGCACCGACGAGTCACTAAAGGGTATCACAATTCCATATATAGACCCAAACTGCACTCAGAAGTATCTGAACCAGCAGTATACATGTACATGTGAAATTGTGGCTAGCGAATCCCAAGAGGTCTACCCAACTATCCACTCATTCACTCATGGCTATTAGCTTGTTGGCTACCTCCATCACCTCACTTACGCCCCTAGTTACTGGCAACACTCAGGCGCCTCACCGTATCCAGGGGGATTGTAGCCGTACGGTACAAAAGGCTGGGCAGATGCATTGGGAACAAACGCAGCCGCGTTCACGTTCAGCCTTTCAAACTGCTCTACGTAATTTGGATCATTTGGATCCATGCTCAGTGTCTAGGCAGCGCACAGACGGGTCAAAAAGCACAGCCAGACACACAGCGTGGCGTCCCAGAGCGATCAAGGTCAGCGTGTACAGTGGTACACGTGACACCCACGTGGTAGATAGGTAATGAGGCATCCCCGAATTGTTTTATTTGGGTCCCGCCCTTTGCGCTGGCAACGGTCGACGCTTACCACACTGTCAACGAATCAGTACGAAACTCAACTCGGCGAGCGACGTGTGTCAGCCATCGACTGATTGAAGGTATGGCGTCCATGAATGACGATGAAAGTTCGACCATGTCCAGTTTTGAAACGGAATGCTTACTACGCGTGGAAGAGGAAGGTGATGTGGATCAGCAGCTGTCGTCAGGGAAGGACGAAGTCGCTCGAAGACTGTGGCGCTCATTCCAAGATTCCGCTACAGCAATTAGTAAATATTTTATAAGTGAGTGGTAGTATTCGTCGAAACTATGTTGTGTGTGTATGTTTGTGTGCGTTTCTTGTTCAGTTTTCGTGTTGATCATTAAATGCGTTTTGTGGCGTTCTCCCCCCCCCCCCCCCGTATATTCAGAGTCGGGCGTGGCAGTGCAAGATCTACCGGACATGTTGCCTGGGTCGGTATTCCATGAAACAGCAAGTGCTGTAACACGTCTGTATGCAGATGCAGGTGACGTGTGCTCTCATGGAATCGACCTCGGGATTGACTATGGTTATCAGAAGAGAAATCGCGAGCTCCTCAATTGGCTCAAGAAAAAGAAGAAATGCCTCAAGCGCGAGGACCTGGTGGCCTTCCTCTGCGGTGTGCCGTATTCCCCACCTCCAGAGCACCCTGTGTCTCACGTGGAAGCCATATCAGAACCCTCCAATGTCCCTTCATTTCTGGATCTGGGACGACACCCTTTTCACAACCACGCAAGTCATGACACCCCATCAATTGCCCCCCCTCTGAGTCGTCTCTCTGTAAATGACCCCCCTCCTTTGAGACCCCTCCCCCTTTTGGCACCCCCTCCCACTGCCGCAACGCCACGCAAGAGAACAGTGCTTAAACTTGGAGACACACAACGATTCTTTGAGGATGTTTGTATTGAACAAACCAGAAAGAGAGCATGTCTTCCCTTCCAAGACGAGGAAGAAGAACTCTTCTCAGCTAAGCGTGGTAAAACCTGCTACGACTGATGGACAGTGTTGTACTGTTGCAAAGAGCCAGCACAGACAGGCAGATGTTGGCCAGTGTTTGATTTAGTAGAAATGTCTGCTGTTTTCATATTGCATGTGCTAATAATTCATGGCAGTTAATTTAATATTATTATTGTTAGAGCTGGCATCGCATAAGTACGTGTACGTATGTATTCCTAATTCCCATACAACCACTCGAATTCTATCATATTGTACAATTTAGCTGCGCATGGGTTCATTTATAGCTATTCAGGCTGACAAGAGCATACACAGTCATGCTACATGCATATGGCATTAGGATACTTCAAAGTGGACAGCAGCATGCTGGCTTGAAAAGCAATGCTGTCAAACATCAACTGTATAGCTGAAACGTTCCACCGGGCAGGTGTATTGTCATGGTTACAGTACAAACATATGTACAGTCGACTAATGAACAGACTGCACAAATATGAAATACACAGGGATGTGCGAGTATGCATGTGTGTGTGTGCGCGTGTGTGTGCGCGTGTGTCTTGGGGTCAACAGCAGTTCCAACTGCCTTAGACGTGCATGTCATGCATCTTGGCAGGATTGCCAAGACGTGCTTTCCTCTCCTGTACGGCTGCCATTATCTTCTTTGTAGGCCCGAGGGCGATTCCTGCTCGCTGTAGATCAGTTTCAGCGCACATTAGAAGAGACTCCAGGTCCATCTTCTCCTTCACCAAGTCTTGCATGGTGTCACCAAGGTCGTACGCTTGCAGGAATGTGGCAAGAGGGGAGTCATTTTCTGTGAGAATAGGCTGTGACATCTTCCCCAGAGTGTATGGGTCATATTCACTGTCCAAGGGACCAGACACAGCGGAGCCAGGAGCATATGGTGACTCAGAATCTGACGATCGTCCACTAACATGGCGCTGTCCGTAAAACTCATCTGAGCCTGTTCGTGGTAAGGCTTTTGGCATCTGAATAGAGTAAAGGGCATCAATCATCTTCTCTTTCTCGGGGAAGACTTGTGCAACAGATTTCCTGCCCCTTTCTACTGCTTCATCTGAAGTGCTGAACCCGTCCGAGCCTCTTCTCTGAATCGCTTCCTCAGAAGATGCCGTCCGCAGCTGAAAATTCTCATACCTGTGTTGCCCCTGAGCTTTGCTTGACAGCTCCTGCAACCGTTCTGTCATACCATGCACAGCCTGGTCCGTGTGGCGCCTGGCCCTGTAAGGCAGAGACTTTCCTGCCCCCAAGACTGGTTCTTCAAAGCGAGGCGCTTCCACAGCTGGGCCATCGATGGGAACAGAGCTAATTGAAGCATGCCGCTGCCCTCTCTTTTCTGTCTCCTTCACTTTCTTTTTCAACTCATCGTACGCTTTGGACTGCAGTTTCTGAACATGTTGGCTGCTCTGGCTCTCCAGTTTTGTGATGGTGGCATCAAGGATTCTGTAGCATTCGAGTCTCTTCGACTCAGCAGCAAGCTTCAGAGGGGTCTGCATTTTCAGATTTAGTGCTAGGATGTTTGCTCCAGCTGAAACGAGTACCTCCAAGATGGCAACATGGTTGTAAATCACAGCAATGTGGAGTGGGGTGCTGCCATCACTTGCCATTTTGTCCTTCATGTCAGGACTGCAAGTGAAAAGAGAGAAGCAAAACAGTATTTCACCGCATATAAAACTGACACGAATGTGCTTGCAGAAGCTCACAGCTGTACGCTGATCTAGCACAACCCCTCCTGTGCATTGTGTCTACTTTCACACTACCACTGCAACATATGCGACCTGAGAACTGCAGTATGCGACTGCATGTACTAGTAAGAGTAGATGTGTTAAGGGTCACAGCCGTATAACCGAAACCAATGCGACTGTAGCATGCGATGTAACATATTCAAACCATACGTATATAGATTCCCTATCTATCTCCAAACCTAGCTACGGTTCCTCGCGAGTACAATAGCGTAGGAGCAAAGAGTGGAGATGCAGCATTCGCCAGGTCTACTCGCAGCACGCTGTACTCCGCCCCAGGCACTGAGGGCAAACCAGCGTGCCCTTACCTCTTGTTTAAGATGGCCAGCACTGCCTCCTTATTCCCGCTCCAAGCTGCCCAGTGCACAGCGCACCAACCAGACTCGTCCACTTTGCTTAGATCTTTCTTGCTGCACTTCTTCAATGCACTCACATTACCGGCCTTTACGTGCTGGATGATTTGCAAATCGGCCATGACCTCTCAACGCTTGCTCTGTACCTAGCAGAGATACGCCTACCTCAGTCCGCCATTTTTGTTATCGGGCGGGCCCACAAGATTCATTGAGACACCTAAAATGGCAACGTCAATGAATATAGTTATACTGTAGGGGAGGGTCAGTTATGGATTTTGATAGCTTTCTCCAGGTAGGCAAAACGGGCGCGCTTTGGGTTCTTGTTCACGTGATCCAACCCAAGATAGGGTATGCCCATATGTGGAAAATGTATACCTATAAGGTAGCATAGAGAGAGAAGAGATGAAAGGTAACAACTTGCAAAAAATATCGATAGCGAATTGATAAGCAACAACACAACTGTAATAATACTCACTAGCAGGACGCTTTGACCCGGAGGTTTTTGTCAACTGCTTACAAGACAAGGAGTGAGTTACTTGTATTGTTAAAAATGAGACGTCACAAATGTGTGAGTAAACATGCAGCTTCAACACCACTGACTTGCAACAGGGAAAAGTTAGAACGATACAGTGTGCAAAGAGCAGCAGTTCCCTCTCTATCTGCAGCACCGTACATAACTTAGCACACCTTGACTGTATCTAGTACTACACCATGTGTACACACGACTCTATGCCATATTTGGTAGTGGCCACTAGGAAGCTACAAACATCCCATTGGTGGTACAGACTGGGCTCGGACATAGTCTTGTGAACCAGACACCACCTGTCTGTTGGCCATTTATTTGTGACGTCACACATGGACACATATGACGTCACAGTTATACATGGCCGGTGGATGGGTGGGGTCTGGGTTACGAGACTAGTTCAGACACCCCTTTTCACCTCTTTCTTTGTTGATCGTGAAGTACTGAATGAAGAGCTGTTCGTCCTTCTCATCTGAGAGGTACCTGGCCTGAGTCACCTGGTGAACCACGCTGAACTTCCACTGACAGGGGAGGGAGGTGGGGAGAGTAGAGAAGGAGTGGAGTCAGGTACAAGCACAGCTATTGGTGGCCAGTCTTCTACACTGGCCTCTACCCTTCATGCACTATTATCTCACAACTGGGGAGGACTTAGGGTTATGTTCATCACAGCGATATGCACAGAACAAGGAGCTTTTGGACACAGCTGAAACTCTTTATGACAAATTGCTACACATGGCGTCTCAGATATTGACTGGTACAAATACACACTTCAGGCATACGCTACCTTATCCATATCCTTTTCTGGCACCTCCAGGAGCTTCTGGATTCTCTCTCGTAAGCTGGACAGCCTTTCCCCCTGAGGAAAATGCACGTACAGTATGAGGCTGCATGCGCTTCATAGCACAACACAAGTACACTTACCAGCATACAGTACTTACTGTACATGCATGCCATATGCCATACAATGCGCATGCCTATAGGCAGTACACATGTATGGTAGAATACGTGGGGCCTGACAGGCACAGCATCGCTCTAAACCAGGAAGTCACCTGTCAGCTTATTCATAGTTCAAAGAGCAATCCCTTTGCTATCAAGCTTTATACACAGCCAGCCTGCAAACACTTTCATGCTAATACGGTTGTGTCGTGCTTGTGTGTGGCGGTGCTAGAAGGAAGAGAAGCCTGTGCCAGCAGAGATACATGAAACTCACATCTGACAACTTCATGAGAAAGGGTATCCCGAACGTATTATGTGGCTCCTTGCTGTAATGGGCTACTGGAATAAGTGCCTCATCAGCCGCAATGTGAAAATGATCCGGTTGTATCTCCTGCCCACAAGTGAGGCATGCAATGAGGAGGAGGAGGAGGAGGCAAAGGAGGAGGAGGAGGAGGAGGAGGCAAAGGAGGAGGAGGAGGAGGAGGAGGAGGAGTAGAGGGAGGAGGAGGAGGAGGAGGAAGAGGAGGAGGAGGAGGAGGAGAGGGAGGAGGAGGAGGAGGAGGAGAGGGAGGAGGAGGAGGAGGAGGAGAGGGAGGAGGAGGAGGAGAAGGAAGAGGAGGAGGAGGAGGAGGAGGAGGAGGAGGAGAAGAAGGAAGAGGAGGAGGAGGAGAAGGAAGAGGAGGAGGAGGAGGAGGAGGAGGAGGAGGCGGAGGAGGAGGAGAAGGAAGAGGAGGCGGAAGAGGTGGAGGAGAAGGAGGAGGAGGGAGAGCAATCCAAGACAAACAGTACGTATAAAGGAATTTCCACCATCCTACGCACACGCATGCACACACACTCTCAGTTACGTTCACCACCAGCCACATAGCACATCATACTGTACCTCAAGACGAAGGGTTCTGCTGCCTCCCACTTCATTCACTGGCTTGGAAGCAGGGTAAATGTCAAATATCCGATGAGACAACACTTCAACCAACCTGAGCCAACAGAATCACAAGTAACTTGAAGTGTCAGTCCAGCACACACACATGCAGGTATGCATGCATGTACCTCAGCTTTGCTGGCACTATATCCACTTGCATGCCCTGAAGGACCAAGGGCAAAAGAAGGGTTGCATGAACACATCAGTTTAGTCAGCACTTGCATTAGCACAAACGGAGTACTACGTCAAAGGGACTCACTAAAAGAGGACATTATAATCGCATCATGTGAACAAAAGAACTTGATTTACTGGAGAACTCATAGGAGCAATGAGCAATGGTACAACGTTTTGACCCTGAAGGTCTTCGACAGCTACAAAACAGACGAAGACCTTTGTACTCGAAATGCCACATACCATTGTTCATTGCTGCTATGTATGTGAGTGCTCAGTAATCAAGTCCGTATGTGTACTGTAGCATGGCCCTTTTGGCCATCACTGTAAACAGGACAGTCGCAGATGCACAGGGAGCTGAGCTACAGTGGAACCTCTCTATTGGGACCCAGCTGGCTGTCCTGTATAGAGAGGTGTCCCTAATTCAGAGGTAGATTTGTACACAGCTGTATGTGGCTGGGACTGCAGATAGTGCCCTCATTAGAGAGGTGTCCCTTATTCAGAGTGTCCTTTATAGAGAGGTTCCACTGTACCACAACAGGCCACGGGTTACTGCCTCAATGTGAAGAAGTGCATTAGCTACATAGCTACGTATGAATGCAAAGACTGCCTGGCACAGCCTCACCTGGAGCTCCTTCGCTGCTTCATTAAGTAGGTCGGCCACCAAGGCCTGTTTGTTGACATACACGGTCAGGTCCCTCTGTGGAGCACCCCACAAACAAAATACGTATGTACGTACGTACACAAGAGAGTGTGACCAGTGAGTGCACAGGCATTGAGACTAGCTATAGGTAGGTTGATGCACCAACAAACCTCTTCTCTCAACTTTCTATTCACAAAAATACATCTGAAACACTTCTTGCTTTCAAACTCGACCACAGGGATAGAGAGCTGACGGAGTTAATCAAAGAGTAATGTGTAAATAAACTCATAATGCACATCCAACCCCCCTCCCCCACACCTCCAGACAACCCCCCTCCCCCACACCTCCAGACAACCCCCCCTCCCCCACACCTCCAGACAACCTTCCCTCCACCACACCTCCAGACAACCCTCCCTCTCCCACACCTCCAGACAACCCCCCCTCCCCCACACCTCCAGACAAACCCCCCTCCCCCACACCTCCAGACAACCCCCCCTCTCCCACACCTCCAGACAACCCCCCCTCTCCCACACCTCCAGACAACCCCCCCTCTCCCACACCTCCAGACAACCCCCCTCTCCCACACCTCCAGACAACCCCCCTCCCCCACACCTCCAGACAACCCCCCTCCCCCACACCTCCAGACAACCCTCCCTCTCCCACACCTCCAGACAACCCCCCTCACCCACACCTCCAGACAACCCCCCTCCCCCACACCTCCAGACAACCCCCCCTCCCCCACACCTCCAGACAACCCCCCCTCCCCCACACCTCCAGACAACCCTCCCTCTCCCACACCTCCAGATAACCCCCCCTCCCCCACACCTCCAGACAACCCCCCCTAACCCACAGCACACTCACCACTTGGTAGTATAGAACAGCAGGCAGGTCCATGCGGTGCCTCAGCAGCATGAAGTCCCTCAGGCACCCTTCCTGGTGCCAGCGAATGGGCACCTCCGGAGTGTTACGTCTGAGACAACCAAGACGGGCAGGTACTACATGCACACACACACACACACACGCACACACACACACACACACACACACACACACACACACACACACACACACACACACACACACACACACACACACACACACACACACACACACACACACTGCATAGACTCATACAAAGACACTGTGGAACATACGTACGAGAGAAAGAAGCTGCTTATTATTACCAATATTTCACTGAAAGTATCAGAAATCAGAAAACAGGTAGAAATAAGGCATTCGCAATACGTCCATACGTCCATACATATGTATGCACTGTATGTACATACGTAGATATGTAATGTACGTACTGCAAACAAACACAGGGATGTTTATAGCCCCTCGGTCTCACATGTGGCTGGGCTTGAAGAACTGGATGTAACCAGGGTCTTCGCGCAGGTAGTCCGCCGCGGCTTGGGCCACCTGGGAGTAGTTCATCTTCTGGCTCAGCACCAGCGTGAAACCAATGTCGCTGGGGTCCAGCCGGTTACAGAAAGTGACCTCTACGCGATTGTAAAGGTCACGGAAGTAGTCCTCAACTGTAGGCAGGTCAAGGTCATCTACAAAGTCTCCCCTGAATAGAGATGGAGGGTGAAACAGTTAGGGAGTGTCAGCATCTACGCATTGCATATGAATTGAACCTGTTAACCTCTCCCTCTTCTCTTTCTCCCGTCACCCCTTCCCTCTACACCTCATCCCTTCCTGCTCCCATCCCCTCTTCTCTTCCAATCCTCCCTCTGCTATCTTCTCCCCTCCCCTCCAATCTTTTCACTTCCCTCCCCTCCCCTCCCTCCCTCCATCCTCTCACTTCCCCTCCCTCCCTCCCCTCCCCTCCCTCCATCCTCTCCCCTCCCCTCCCTCCATCTTCTCCCTCCCCTCCCTTCGTTCTCCCTCCCCTCCCCTCCCTCCATCTTCTCCCTCCCCTCCCTCCGTTCTCCCTCCCCTCCCACCTCTGGAAGCAGATGATATCCCCATCACGGATGTCCTCTAGCTGCCGGAGGTAGTGGTTAGGGTCAATCTGTTCAATCATGTTTGGCTTCACCTCCTGTCACAAATCACCATGGAAACACACTACAAGTGACACCAGTCACACATCTCCACAGGACACAAATTGTGGTGTGTACCCATGCCCGCTTCACTCTCTTCCGTGCCCATACCTCAAACATGCAGAGAGGGACTTCAGGGAGAAGGCCAACTTCCTCCCTCAACATGGGAAATAGGTCAGCTGGAGGATGTATGTGTGCGCACATGTGTGAGAGAGAGAGTAGATGCAAGGATAGGGAGGAACACACATGCATACATACACACACACACACACACACACACACACACACACACACACACACACACACACACACACACACACACACACACACACACACACACACACACACACACACACACACACACACACACACACACACACACACACACACACACACACACACACACACACACACACACACACACACACACACACACACACACACACACACACACACACACACACACACACACACACACACACACACACACACACACACACACACACACACACACACACACACACACACACACACACACACACACACACACACACACACACACACACACACACACACACACACACACACACACACACACACACACACACACACACACACACACACACACACACACACACACACACACACACACACACACACACACACACACACACACACACACACACACACACACACACACACACACACACACACACACACACACACACACACACACACACACACACACACACACACACACACACACACACACACACACACACACACACACATACATATACATACACTTTCCTACCCAACATTTCTCCTACAGGAACCCACAGTGTTACGATGGCTGAGACTCACAGAATTTCCTGTCTACACACTCAACAGAATGCCGTACGAATGACAGAGACTTGGTCTTTGGACTGTAGTACTTGTAGAAGAGCAGAACATCGTCTGGACACAGTAAGGTATGGGGAGGAAGGGAGGAAGAAGAGGAGAGAGGAGGGAGGGAGGGAGGAAGAGTAGCGGGTGGGTGAGAGGGAACAAGCATTCACTGGTAGGACAGACACATGTAGTTTAGGGTGTTGTGCCTCACACACTTCTTGGATTAAAACTTGGCAACTCGTCACATTCTGAATCTGCATGCACAAAGAAAGACCACACATGGAAAAGAACCTCATGACAACAGACACCAAGCACAAGTGGCTATTAAGCGATGTGGGCCAGTGACAAGGGCAGGGGCACTAGTAGGCCCGTTCACTACAGCAGGTTAGAGCAGGTATGTAAGTCACTACCACCACCAACCTGGTTCAAGCACTTCCACATATATCCTCCACGTGGGGCTCTTCTCTGCATGGTCAAACACCTGTTGACACATGCACGCACGCACGCACACACACACACACACACACACACGCACACACACACACACACACACACACACACACACACACACACACACACACACACACACACACACACACACGCACACGCACACGCACACACACACACAGAGAGAGAGAGAGAGAGAGAGAGAGAGAGAGAGAGAGAGAGAGAGAGGAACATGGAGAACTAATGATCAAGCTACTCCCTTGGCCAGCCATTCAGTGCCACATTTATGCCCCTATTGCTTGATCAAAGGGCTGGTGCACGGGACCACCATTCGCCGGATCAGACAAGCACTCCACTCAGTTGCGCTACAGGCAGCCTCCCAGCAGAGAACCACGTGGAAATGAGCAGGCGTGAAGTGACACCACACTCAACCCACGAGTACACTAGTACTGGACTGGGCCGACAGGGATTGAGGAATAACAAAACTTAAACAGCAAACCGGGCTGGGCAGATGACCTGGATGACTCTACACAACCAGTTGAGCTGCAACAACATGTACTGCACGCACTGAGGCACTGCAGCGCATCCGAGGCACTGCAGCGCATCTGATAAACTGACTGAGTCTCACAATCTCCCTCTCTCCTGCCACAGGGGGATCCCCATCTTACCGTTCTCTGTGGGTCATCCACTTCATCCAGGGGTCCTGGTCGAAGGGTGCTGTTGCTTCTCCTCTCAAAGGGCCAGATCCTAATGTGTTTGAGAGGGTGACCCTACAAAGGGGGCAGGAGAGGATGACACGACAAGGCCACACTACTGGAGACATTGTTGATCCTCCATTTCTTTGTTCCCACTGGAGGCCCGCACTCCATCTCAGGCTTACATACGTACGTACGTATGCAGGTTTAAGGTGACCACACCCACAGACACACCTACTCCCCTCACACACACCACTTCTCGCTAAAGCTCTCACCAAAGCCTCTGCCAGGTCCATCTTGAAGACTTCCAGTGAGTCAGTCTTGAGGACCCTGAAGGTGGTGGTTGGTGGGTTGTCTGAGATGAGGTCTGGACCATTGTGCTGCTGAAAGTCATCGTCGCGGTACACCTCAACAGAGAAGTAGAGGAGAGCTTCCGTCCTGTCCTTCCTCCTCTGGGCCTCAACGCGTCTGCAAGACAGAGAACAGCAAGTTGCACCATCATATTGCAACAAAAATCACAGAATGCAACACATTACAGGACAGAACAACACAGGACAACACAACACAGCACAGAACAACACAGGACAACACAGAACACAAATGTGAACCTGTAGACTCACTTCTCCTCTGCCACTCTCGCCTGGAGGTGCTCTGGGATATCCTCTGTATTCACATCCACTAACACATTTTCTGCATAAATAGTGAGTGGAGGAGCAGGGAGTTCAGTGTGAACGTCAGACACTGCCCAACCACTGCTGCCATCACACATGTACTCAACACTTCATTCTGCTGCAGGGGCTTCTAGCCTTCTCAACTCATGACCTATGCTACAGCTCTGGACCGCATACCGCATATGAAGCGTGGAAGTTTTGTTGGAATAGATTCAAGTTGCAGTTTAGCAAACAGCCGACGTCCACAGCACCAACCAACCAGTGACAACCTCCTGCTAAGTGTCACAAACAGCACCAACCAACCAGTGACAACCCTCCTGCTAAGTGTCACACAGCACTAACCAACCAGTGACACCCTCCTGCTAAGTGTCACACACATGACACCCTCCTGCTAAGTGTCACACACGACACCCTCCTGCTAAGTGTCACACACATGACACCCTCCTGCTAAGTGTCACACACATGACACCCTCCTGCTAAGTGTCACACACATGACACCCTCCTGCTAAGTGTCACACACATGACACCCTCCTGCTAAGTGTCACACACATGACACCCTCATGCTAAGTGTCACACACATGACACCCTCCTGCTAAGTGTCACACACATGACACCCTCCTGCTAAGTGTCACACACATGACACCCTCCTGCTAAGTGTCACACACATGACACCCTCCTGCTAAGTGTCACACACATGACACCCTCCTGCTAAGTGTCACACACATGACACCCTCCTGCTAAGTGTCACACACATGACACCCTCCTGCTAAGTGTCACACACATGACACCCTCCTGCTAAGTGTCACACACATGACACCCTCCTGCTAAGTGTCACACACATGACACCCTCCTGCTAAGTGTCACACACATGACAACACTCGTCAATAACCTAACTAACATACAGTACGTACGTACATCATACAATACGCATAGCATCCAGAGAACAACTGGAGAGTGACAAAGACCCTCAACACACAAGACTTCTCACGAGAGCCCCTGACAACGTACGAAGGTGACTGTCTCGAACGTACACCAGCATGTAGGCACTGGTGCAGCTGCGAATAATGCCACCCTCTTCTGAGCCACCGAAGTTGTAGTTAATTGCCTCCTTCTTTGAACACTGCAGCAAAAGAGTGTCACACACATGCATGTACGCACAGACACACACACAGACACACAGTCACCACAGAATGGTCCTAACATAATTATGGTACATACATACATACATACGTATGTACCATAATACCATAGGCACAGTTACTCCTTGAAATTATCTAAAGGTTCTGTGTATACTAAGAATACAGTACAACATGCACTACTTGCTGTTCAGTGCTATGCGCATGTTGCTCCTATTCAAATTCGAGCACCCCTTAGCCAGAGTTCTTGCCAGAATTTTGAAATACGTAGGGTTGTGTGTGCAGGGGGTGGAGTCCAAAGCACTAGTCTAGAATCCAGCCCCTATCCTCTGCGAGCATCACTATTGGGCATTCGATTGCAGTGTACTGGCATGTGTGCAACTGTTTGGTAATATTTATTGAATACAGATCAGCTTTGTACACCATCATTCTTATGGGGGTGCAGCAGCCTCTGAAACACTGATAGGGGGGGGGTGTATTTGCACAATAGGGGTGCGCACCCCCCCCAAAACAGCCTAGGGAGAACACTGCCCTTAGCCGTGTCTAGTGTGCTAGACCCTCTTCACCCCAGGTTGCTAGCATCCTCAGCAGCTCAATCAACTCACCCGAGACACAACGTCATCATCAAACTTGAACCACTGCACAGCGAAGATAAGCAACAAACAGCATTGCGACAGCCGAGCACCATCTCCACCATTCACCTATCACTCATCCTTCCATCCCTCACCCAACACAACCCCACCCCTCAAACCTTTCCATCGCCCTTGGGGTCGAGGTGAGCGACGTAATGCCCCCCGTAGTTGTCCCCGCTGTGAACCAAGACGGCATGTAGCGTGTAATGCGGCAGAGCCTCCTGTGGACCCTTAACAAACTCCGACAGGTCCAAGTGCTCTGGGAACTCATAGCGGTCATTGACCTTAATGTTTGAGTCCGTAACAGGGTCGTAGAGGAACCTCATGAGATGGAGGTGCATCACTGGAGGCATCTTGGTGAAGATGACCCCCTTCTTGGCCTCCTGGAGGCCAAACTCCCCTGCATCGTACTTGTTGTCACCGTCGAGCGTCTCCTCGGCAACATAGTCACGGAAGGATTCAAACACTACAAGGTACACATGGAGACACATAACAAGGATCGAATCATTGTCTACAGCGATGCAGTCCTGTTCCACTACAAGCATGTGTCTTCTTCCACTGTGCAACACTAAACCCCATGAGCCACTAACCCCCCACTGGCCACAGGTGACAAACCCCCATGGGCCACTTAATACCCTGGGCCACTGACCCCATGGGCTACTAAACCCCCTGGGGCCACTAATAAACTCCCATGGGCCACTAACCCCCCTGGGGGCACTAATAAACCCCCTGGGGCCACTAATAAACTCCCATGGGCCACTAACCATCTTTCTTCCCTTTGATGCTGAGCTGAATGTCAAAGAAGGTTTCTTCGCGGCTGGAGCGGTATTCAACGTCAGTACATCTCACATACGACTCCATCCTCCCTTCAAACAGCTGAGGAATGGTGCCCTAAGCAAGCAGACAGCTCTGGTGAGCAGTATGTATGTTGCGAGGAGCTTATGCACTCACTACTCAGGTCACTTCAGTAGCTGTGAGTGACATTGTCAATGCATCGTGTGTGGGTGACAACTGTCAATGTATTGTGTGTGCGTGACAACTGTCAATGCATCGTGTGTGGATTACAACTGTCAATGTATCGTGGGTGGGTGACAACTGTCAATGCATCGTGTGTGGGTGACAACTGTCAATGCATCATGTGTGAGTGACAACTGTCAATGCATCGTTTGTGGGTGACAACTGTCAACACATCAAATCGTCAACACCCTCCGTCCCCCAAACAAGCGACCCACCTCCACCGCTGTTCCCTTCATCTTCATCTCCAGGTTGTCCAGGAGGACACGTGACATCTCCTGCACATCATGCTGCATGAACACGTCCATAGTGTCCCAGCCAAAAGACTTGGTTAGCTTCTTTGTACCCACAGCTTTGTCACTGATGGAGGGAGGGAGAGTTTGAGGTGTGCACAAAGGGCGCTGTTACTGCACAGGTTGGTGTGACACACGCACACACGCACGCACACACACACACACACACACACACACACACACACACACACACACACACAACACACACATACACAACACACACACACACACACACCACATGCACGCACTCACGCACGCACGCACGCACTCACGCACACACGCACGCACACACACCACACACAAACACACACACACACACACCTCACCTGTGTTGCAGTTCATAAAATATTCGCTGCATTGCCAAGGGAACACTTTTAACGAGGTCATCATGTTCAGTTGGCATCAGGTACACAGCCCTCCGTAGCTCGTTGGTGAAGTAGAGGGTCTGCAGCAGGGAGTTCATGTAGCAGGTGGCGCCCTGGTTCTTGAGCCCCACGTAACCTGTGTGCTTCTTGGAGTCCCAGCTACACGAGGGGAGGGGGAGGGGCAGGAAGTGTACACCCACCCACACACATCTACATACATACATACATACAGTACGTACACACTACACACTCACACACACCACCTTTCCCGCTTGTGGTGCTCACTTAATTCCATGCGGCGCATCAGCAGTGATGTGAGCCTCCAATGTAATGCAGTCTCCCACAATAAAACCCTTTTCTGGATCAAAAATCTCCTGAAGTAACAAGAATGACACTATTGCATGGGAAATCCATCACACATGCAAGTCATTGCACAATTGTCATGTTGTAGTCAGCGCTGTATCAATCAATCAACCAATGGGCGAGCAGTACACAAGAACGGTACACGGTAGCTCAAGATAAAGAGACTCTGCTGTGCCCTCAAACATTCTACGATGTTACCTGCGTAGTTACGGACTAGTTACAGTAACATTCCCTTGTTATCTCACACCATCATTGCATTAAACCTATTGTACAGTACAATGGTACAATTTCGTTGCATGGGTAAAATATGTGGATTTACTAAGAGTTCACTGCCACACAGAATCTGTTGCACGCATGTAGCTGGCTGTGAGAATGATGCCATATATGTAGGTAGGTACATAATACTACATATATAGAGACACTGCACTAGGCATCACTTTCCTAGCACTGTGGCCAGTCTGAGTCCAGCCTCACCTCAAAAGTAGCCATGTTGCTGTAGCCCCAATCGTTCTCCTTGGAGCAGAAGCAGTGACTGATGTCTGCAGGAAGTGATGCCAGCTGACTGCACCAGAGTCTCACACACCAGGCACACTCGTGGCACACGCACTCACACATGCAAAGACACACAGGCAGGCATGCATGCACACACGCACACACACTGCAACACACTCTTAGATATGGTATTGGCAGAGTCAGTGTGGTTGATCAATCGAATGTTTGCTTGTGCTAGACAGGTCCACCCTCTGGACATTGGGGGGGGGGGGAACAGGGGATCGAGAAGTGAGTGACGGCAAAGGGATGGGAAAGGGCAGGAGGGTGGACGAGAGATGGAAGAGGGGAAGGGAGGGGAATGGAGTATAATGTATTGTGCACTGCTGAAAAGAATTACAACAAATGACATTACATGCTCAACACCACATCTCATACGACGATGCACTAACCCAGGCACATCAGGGCCCTGTGGGTTGCACTGCACAAACACCCCTAGGCACTTGACTCTCTCCGGGTTGTCTTTGGAGGTGGACTCCCTCGGCATTATCAGCAGACGCCTGGAAGAGGCAAGAGGAACACGGGACCTCTTTCAAGATGCACAATACACAGTACAACATAGTACAGGAGACTACACAGTACAACACAGTACAGGAGACTACACAGTACAGGAGGCTACACAGTACAACACAGTACAGGAGACTACACAGTACAACACAGTACAGGAGACTACACAGTACAGGAGGCTACACAGTACAACACAGTACAGGAGACTACACAGTACAGGAGGCTACACAGTACAACACAGTACAGGAGACTACACAGTACAACACAGTACAACACAGTGCAACACAGTACAGGAGGCCACACAGTACAAAACAGTATAGGGAGGCTACACAGTACAACACAGTACAGGAGGCTACACAGTACAACACAGTACAACACAGTACAGGAGGCTACACAGTACAACACAGTACAGGAGACTACACAGTACAACACAGTACAACACAGTACAGGAGACTACACAGTACAACACAGTACAGGAGGCTACACAGTACAACACAGTACAACACAGTACAGGGAGGCCAACACAACACATTACCACACAGACAGTCGCTAGTGAAGTTTGCTACCCGATCACACTCCCCCAACACACCACTATGCCAAAGCACAGCCCTACACAGGTGAATGTGTGAATGTGTGCCTCTGTCACGCACCATGGCAAGTCCCTGATGGACACAGGATGGCTCAGACGCTGGGAGGACATTGTAGACACAAACTCTTTCAGGTCAGACACCGGAATCTGACAGGAAATGAGACCCTCTGATTTGAAAGGGTCACTGTCGTCATCAGTGGTATTCGGATCTCCTGTCTCCATGGAGGCAGGTTCTTCGGCAACTTGTAACTCATCTTGGTCACACCCCAAAATGGGTGAAACCCTAGGGGAACGAGGGGAATCCCCTACCTCTGGTGCTGCAGTGCAGAACAACAGGAAGCACAGTAAATGATACGGTTTCTCGCTACTGAGGCAGTAAGGGGTCCACACAGAGGTTGAGGCAGTAAGGGGTTCACACAGAGGTTGAGGCAGTAAGGGGTTCACACAGAGGTTGAGGCAGTAAGGGGTCCACACAGAGGTTGAGGCAGTAAGGGGTCCACACAGAGGTTGAGGCAGTAAGGGGTCCACACAGAGGTTGAGGCAGTAAGGGGTTCACACAGAGGTTGAGGCAGTAAGGGGTCCACACAGAGGTTGAGGCAGTAAGGGGTTCACACAGAGGTTGAGGCAGTAAGGGGTTCACACAGAGGTTGAGGCAGTAAGGGGTCCACACAGAGGTTGAGGCAGTAAGGGGTCCACACAGAGGTTGAGGCAGTAAGGGGTTCACACAGAGGTTGAGGCAGTAAGGGGTCCACACAGAGGTAGAATAATCGTACACGGCCACCTGCTATTCCTGTCTCCAATTTGCAAGCTGATGTCATCTGCCGTGCAATGACATCAACTTGTAAAATGAAGGCAGGAATAGCAACCAGTTGTAGGAGACTAGTGGGGGAGTGTGCAAGAACAATCCAGATGCACCAGAACATGCTTGCATGCACACACGGCTGTTCGACTGGTTTCAATCGATCCAGGTGGACATGTAAGGACAGTCCTTTCCTCCACTGAATAGAAGCACCAGCACCAGAAGAAACGCACTGGTCACATGACCTGCCTGTCCATCGTGCACCAACAGGGGGTTGTATGGTAGGAATACTAACAGTTGCATGCGTCTCGAGATTTGACACTACAATCAGTTCGACAGCCTGTTAATTAACCATAATTAAGAAAGGACTTACGATTAGGAGATTGCTGGCCACTGATGAATTCAATTTCCAACGCATCTAATTCCTGCTGTTCCTCCGAGCTCATGGCAGGAGTCACCTTGTTACGCCTCGATCGACGGGAGGGAGTCAGCCAGGACAGAAGCCAGTTCACCTTAGTGCTATCGGTTGAGACTGGCTTGTCCGAATTCTTGTGGTGATGTGATGATGCGCTGGATCGGACGCACTTGTGCCTTGACGGAGGGCCAGAAGGGCTAATTCGGTGCAATCTTCCAGACGTCAGGCCAATTTTGATGGCAATCTGTTGGACAGTTGGGAAACTTTAGAGTTTACAGCATCTGTGGACGCACAATTTCCGCGCAACGAACGGTCAAAATGGCGGTAGTAGTTTCCCGCCTAAGCAGCCATTTTAGTGCACACGTGTGTGGTGTATACATTCCAATGCGGTGTACGCTTGCATTCATAAATGCATGTGCGCATGCGAACTTCAATGTCCCGTACTTTCAACACCAATATTGCTTGCTACGCCACATATCCTTGTAAGCTCGGTAGAGGATGCATGGCTACACACTGGAAACAATATTATCTTCCTACACTGTCCAAAATTCGCATATGTTACACAGAAATTGATGAGTGATTGAAAGAAAACCTAGAAGCATAGAAATATCTACAGTAAGTCTATAATAGCACTCAATTTCTAATAATATTTCTTTGTGGATTAGAGTGATGGCTGAAGTGAAGCTTGGTCGGCAAAGATCAGTCCTCCTCCTCAGCCTGCTGTGGGTTGGAGAGAGGGAGAGAGAGGGGATGAAGCCAAACCACACAGACCTCACAGGTACAAGCACAAGAATCCTCACAGTTCTACCACGTGCACACGTTCACATGCATAGACCACACATGCTAGGATACCCACACACCAATACCTCCCAGCCATCCACCCACCCGCACACACACACACACACACACACACACACACACACACACACACACACACACACACAGCACTTCTTACCTTGGCAGGGGCTCTCTTGCCAGCGGAAACGGTGCCGGTTCTCTGCTTTCTGACCTGAGCCTCCAGGGTTGAGATGGTGTCTTCAGAGTCAGCCACTTCGGCTTGCAGTTTGCGGACCTTAGCTCTCAAGGATTCAGCATCATTCTCCTGCATGTACAACACACACACACAAACAGCAGTACTCTGCTAGCACCCAACCCTCAATGTACAGAAGGCTTCGTTGTGGAGTGCATGTTGCATGCTGTAGCTGCATCAGGCTATCTACTCATGCCACCACATCTATACTGCACATGTTTTGCTCTAGTTGTCTGCTGCTTAGGGTAGTTCGGGGATTAGGGGTGTGGACCTCACCGCATCATCCACTTGGCGACGGAGAGTCTTGTTCTTGGTGTTGAGGCGTGTGAGCTGCTCTTCTGCACGCTGGGCACGGTTCCTCTCCTCCTCAATCTGCATGTCCTTCTCCTTCAAACGACGATCAGCTCTGCAATAGGTGACAGCGAGATGCCGACAACTTTAATCTCCCAGAAACCAGTGTGTTATTGGCCCCACAATAGACAACATCCTGTCATACCTCCACAGCACACAACACATAACAGAGAGGTGGAGTAGAGACAGCCCCAGCGAACTTACAGTGCATGCATGTATGTACGTATGTTGAGGATGCTGACGTACATATACAAAGGCACACTCACTTCTTGGCATTCCTCTCGGCATCACTGCGGCCCTTCTGCTCTACTTCCAGCTGAGACTCAATCTCCGACAGCTAAATGAGATATGAGAGGTACACAGCAAAGCACACCAGTAATGAACTGCAAGTTACATACGTAGGAGAAAAACCATCTCCTCTTCCCCACTACCACCCACGCACATGAGAAGACTACAAGGACACGGGGGTGTAGGCACGTGTGCCAGTAACTGCTGTTATGTGCTGTAAGTGTGCGAGCACGATCCCTCCACTCACCCTCTGCCTCAGCGAAGCAGCCTCCTTCTTGGCAGCCCTGGCTGCCGAGCCAGTGGCCTCGTCCAGCTGGGTCTGGAGGTCCCTCACCTGACGATCCAGGTTGGCCTGCAAAGGAAGAAGAGACACAAGAACTCAATTCACTAATAGCTCTCTGATTTCAGTCAAGGAGAAATAGCAAGATACAAGTTACAGTAACACACTGACAGAATTAAAAACTACAACTAGCTACAACATGGTTTCGGGTGCAACCCACAGGAAGCGACAGATAAGGGTTGCATGCGGCAGAGATACAGAAGTACGTACGTACGTCTAGCTAACCTCACAGAGAATTGAGTGCTTTGGTGAAAGATAGCAACTTGCATACCCCCCCCCCCTCGTATTTTTGTTACTACCACCAATTAGACTACATGCACTGAACAGTCCGCACCTTCTGCTTCTCCAGGCCATTCACCGTCTCGTGACTGCTGAGGATCTCGCTCTGTGCACGTGCGTTCTGCTCCATGGCAGCCCTCAGCTTATCTGCATTGTCCTTGGTCTCCGCTTCATGCTCATCCAACTCCTCCTGCAGCATGGTGACCTGCTGCTCCGCTTTGCGCCTGGCTGCCTCCACAGAGCTTACCTTGGAGGACAACTCTCCCAAGCGATCGTTAGCTTCATTCCTCTCAGCATCACTGTTCTTGAGGTTGCGCTGTGTCTGTTCAAGCTGGGAGCGCAAGTCATCTAACTCCACTTGCAACTGATGGCTCTTCTTCTCTGCTTTCTCAGATGAAGCCTTTAGCTCCTCGCGCTGCTGTGTTTCTGCCTCCAGCTGGGCAGCGAGCTCCTAATGAGAGAGGAGACAGAGGGAGAAGACAGAGGGAGGAGAGAAAGAGTAACAAGAGTTTATGTGAGCACGAGAGAGTCAGAAGTCCATTGTATTTGGCGTGGTGTGTTTGATCACAGGAAGAAGACAGGAAGGGGTCTGGGGAGGGAGGTCTCACCTTCAGTTGTGCCTGCAGCTTCTTGATGTTCTTGGCGTGGTCTTGCACTTCCTTCTCCTTGTTACTCAAGTTGGTCTCCATCTCCCCCATCTGGTCCTCTGCAGCCTTCCTCTGGCGGTTGAGATTGTTCTTAGCGCGCACCTCTTCCTCCAGACTTGACTGCAGAGACTCCAGCTGCCTCTGCAGGTTCTTGCGGGCACTTTCAATCTCTTCGTCCTTATCTGCCATTCTGCGCTCAACGTCCTGCTTGTACTTGCCAAACTCAAGCTGGATACTTAGGACCTTCTTCTCTTCAACCTCCAGGTTGTCCTCGGCATCCTAGAGAGGGTGGGATGGATGGAAGGGGTGGAGAGGGAGTATTAAACAGTGTAAGCTGCAGGCACAACTAATGGTGTGACTCCCCCCCCCCCTCACAATAAGATGTCATTAGCCTGTAGCCAGTGTCAAGGACACACACTGTGGGCAGCTTGTGACTCATTGCAACTGACAGACCCACACACAAACCTGCAGCTGCTGAGTGAGTTCGTCAATTTCAGCTTCCAGCTTCCTCTTGACCTTCTCCAGCTCATGGGTGGACAGGCCGCCCTGATCCAGCTGCTTGGACAGATCTTGCACTTCTCCTGGAGGTGAAGTGAAGGGCAAGGTGCAAAGTTCAGGGTACAAGGTGCAAGTCCCTCTCGGGGGGGGGGGGGGGGGGGGTACAAGCTTGCCAAACAATGTACTGCCACCACGGAATGGTGATCAGTCCTGTTGTGTACACTTGCATGGACAGACAGACATACACGTTCACCATAGCCACCCACCCAGCAGGTGTCTGTTCTCCCTCTTGCTAGCTTCCTGTACTTCCTCGAGCTCATCGTAGGCTGATTTGAGCTTCAGCAGCTGTTGAGGGCAAGCACATGGACAAAGTGTGACACCCAGCGTGACATGTACCCCAACAAACTTACCAGCATATGCGGTGCCATTCATACAAGTAGTTTTCTACTGAACAAAACTACTCTGATTGTTGCTGGCATCCGCACCAAAAGAAAATTGCGCGGAAGTTGGTACCATCCATGAACGTACACGTTAGCTGCTACTAGTCACTTGTAGTCACTAGCTACCGCTCTTGAGTACTGCTTCTGAATCTACGTAAGTATACATATGTCGTCTAGTAGCGCCGCTATGTTTTCGACTTCACATCGAACACGTTTCAAACCACCTTGAATCGGTAGCGAGGCGTCGCTTGCATGGCGTACGTACATAGACACCATTTGCTGAGGCGTGTCTGATACTGTCTCTTCCTTCTGTGTGCAGCGTGCAGAAGGAAAGAACAGAATATCATACGTGAATACCTTCTTCATGTATGTTCTGCGCTCGTAGATCGCTACGTGCATATATAGCAGAACGCGTACTCCTCGTTCACACCACTCTGTGTCTTCCTAGTCTCACGTAGCTAGGCCGCTTTCACCAGTAGGGTGAAAACGGTCTCGCCGGCTACGCGAGACAATCGTATTCCGAGGAAAGTGTTCTGCAGTTGGTACGTTCCCACGGCCAGTCTACAGAGTGGGTACGGACGCTCTACAGAAAATTTTGTGAACATTCACGGAATTGCGTGATGACAAACCGCAGATTTCTGCAGAAAAATTCAAGTAACTTGTGACATGTATCGTACGCAAGGTGTATGCACTACTAGCATACACAGCCCCTCCCACAGCCCCTCCCCACCTCAGTGCTGAGGCTTCTGGCGTCACGCTGAGAGACATCGAGCTCCTGCCCACGAGCCTCAAACTTGGCCTTCCAGTCATTGATCTCCGCATCAAACTTCTTCTTACTCTTTTCCATTCCGGTTACCTGGTTGCGCATATCCTCCAAGGCATATACAGTGTCCTCCAGCTCGCTGGCTATGCGGTTCTTTGTCTTCTCCAGAGAGCTTAGCTTGGCCTGAGCAGCAGAAGCAGCCTCTTCAGACTCAAGCAGCTTAGACTGGAGCTTCTTCCTGGAGGCACAAAGCACCGGTGGAAGGAGAATACCAATAAACACAATTCAGTAAAACAATACTCAATTCTGAAGTCAACTTATTGGCTTGCAACTACTAAAGGAGGCAAGCCAGTGTGTTCAGAAGCGTAGTAGGCTGGAGGAGATGGGCAAGGCGCAAGAGAAGCTCAACATGTTTTCTCTTAAACTGAGCTCCATCGCAAGGCTATAATTTACGCAAGAATGCAGCAAAGAAGTTCGTATTGTCTCCTAAATTTCAAAAGGTACGATTTGAAGTGCACCAAAACTTGATGAATTTTTAGAATATTTACGGTGCTCACTTTGCATCCTCCAGTTCCTCAATCCTGGGTTGGGCTTCTCCTTCAAACTTTCCCTTCCACGAGGCAGCCTCGGTCTTGGCGGCAACCAGTTGCTTCTGCACCTCCGCCTTGCTGTCCTGCTCCTCCTCCATGGTCTCCTGCAACTGCTGGAGGTCGAGCTGGACCTGGCGCAGCTTGGCCTGGGCATCGTGCTTGGCCTGGAGGGGGGGGGGGAAGACGTACACCACAGACATTACGTTGAGATATCTACACAGAAAGCTATGAATTGTACAGGTTACGATGTGCACAAATGATACACTAACACCACATATACACATCACATACACACATGTACGTACACACACACTGCACACATGTATTGTACGTACACACACACTGCACACATGTATTGTACGTACACACACACTGCACACATGTATTGTACGTACACACACACTGCACACATGTACGTACGTACACACTGCACATACACACACACTGCATGCACGCACACACACCACATGTACACATGTACGTACACACACAGCATGCATACACACACACATTACTCAAGCATCCGGTGCCACCATCCACACTTACAGTTCCAGTGGTCTCCGACTCTGCCCTGGCCTCTTCCAACTGCTGCTGCAGCTCCTGCTGCTGCCGCTCAAGAGCGTGGAACTTGCTCTCCACCTCTTCCACCTGCTGGTTCAGGGAGGCATTCTCTGACTCAGACTTGGAGTGGGCTGTGGTGAGTCGGGACAGCTCTGTCCCTTGTTCTTGGAGCTAAAGAGTGAGGGAGGCGGAAGGAAGGGGAGAAGTGCTGGAAGGAGAATGGTGGTGTATTCACCAAGCTTGGCAAAAGAGTACATTCTATGTGAGTGCTGGCTCCCACCACCACAACTCCCACCACACGCTGTCCCCACACTCTCACACCTTAGAGGTGACATCGGCCAGCTGTTCCTCAGTGTTGCGAAGCTTCTTTACAAGGTTGGTCTTGGCCTTCTGCATATCTTCCACCTGACTGCGCAGATCACCTCCCTCGGCCTTGGCAGAATGGTGCTCACGCTCCAACCTGTCAGGTAGCAGAGAGACACAGTCCAGTGCAACTTGCATGGAGGACAGGGCATGACACACCAGTGTGACAGAACATGACACCAGTGACGCAGCCTAACATGCCAGTGTGACAGAGTATGACACACCAGTGTGACGGAGCATAACACCAGTGACGCAGCGTAACATGCCAGTGTGACAGAGTATGACACACCAGTGTGATACAGTATGACCCATTTATGCAACACAGCATGACAGACCACAACTATGACAACATGACACTGTTTGACACGTCATATGTACATGCGAAGGGATGTGACATAACCACCTCAAGACACAGCTACTCACTTGGACTTTGCTTTCTGCAGCTGATCGGCCTTCTCCTCAAGCTCTTGAATAGCAGCCGTGTGCTTCTTCTTCATCTCTGCGACAGCCCTGTCATGATCGGCATTCTGGGTCTCCATCTCCTTTCGAATGACACTAATTTCCTCTTCTCTCTTCCTGTTGAGAGCGATCTGCGCCTCCTTGTGTCCGCCCTCTTCCTCCAGTTGTTCCTGGAGCCCCTCAAGCTCCTTCTGCACATCTGCCTTCTGTTTCTCAACCTGCACGGATGTGGATGGGGAGGGGGGGGGGGGGGAGGGGAACATCTACGTACACACACATCTACACACTGCTAAAGCCAGATGCAAGCTAGGCAGCAGCTCACTTCCTTCATTGCTGGAAGTCAGAATGAAGGCCACAGGCCAATGCGCAAGAGGGTTTAGCACATGCCCCTAGCCATCAAAGATGTGACGCAAATGATGTACATACACACTGACCCATGCATGGATCTAAAAATGAGGCTGTTTGACGCACGTTGGACAACACAGGCACATACACAGACAGTGGACCCTCTCTATAAAGGACACCGCTGGGCCCAGTTGGCTGCCCTGTATAGAAAGGTGTCTCTAAAACAGAGGCAGATTTGTACACAGCTCTATGTGGTTTGGACTGCACACAAGTGTCCTCATTAGAGAGGTGCCTTATATTCAGAGTGTCCAATATAGAGAGATTCAGCTGTACCCCATACTGTACGTAAATGTAAGTAATCACCACCAACCCTCTTCCTAAGGGCCTTCTCTGCCTCCAATTCCTCTTCCAGTTCCTCAATGCGTGCCTCCAGCTCCCGGATCTTCTTCTGGAGGGCAGCGATGTTGCTGGCCTCATCTTCCAAATTCTGCTGCAACCCTGAGATCTCCTGGGACTTCTGGGCCACTGTTCCCTCCAACTCTGCTTTCTGCCTGGAAAGATCATCAACTTGGTCCTTGGTGGTCTACAGAGGAGAGGGAAGGAAGGGAAGAGGGAGGGAAGGGAAGGGTCAGGGAAGGGGAGACAGAGGAAAGGGGAGGAGGGAGGGTAGGAGGAGGAGGTAAAAGGAGACACAGAGGGAGGAAGGAAGACGAAGAGGGAGTGAATCATTCCACACTACAGAATGTTTCTCCAGTTTCTCAGCAAAGATTTGCATAGCAAATGATGGGCACTGCAAACTGCAAGAGCCTTCTACCATCACGCAATGATGTACCTACCTACACGTGAGAATACGTAAAGCTACTGTCCCCACCAACCTTCAAGTCTCCTTCCAGCTTCCTCCTGTGCTTCTCACTGTCAGCCCTGGCAGCCTTCTCCTTGGCCACATCCTCCTGCATGTCAGCCAGGTTAGCATCCAGGCGAGCCTTCACTTTGTTCAGATGGTTCGCCTTATCTTCCTCGCTGTTGAGGGAGGTCATTGCCTCCTGCAGCCTCTCCTCCAGAGAGCGGCGGTCCTTGTTGGACTTGGCAAGTGCCTCGTTCACCTTTTCCAGCTCCAAGTCAAGATGCGCACAATCCTTTTCCTTCTGTGACTTCTCTTGCTCAAGCTGTAAAGGAAGGTGAGTGCAGGAAGCAATGCCAGGGTAACATGAAACAAACCTGTGTCTTGCCTATGGGATGAGAGTTGAGTGAGTGACCTTTCTTCTCCTCCCTTCTCTCCCCTAGGCCACAACTACAGGACCTTAAACTGCCCCGTGTTCATTATTTACGTATATGAATCCTACACCAGTGAATAATACACTTACATATTGCATCCACTCCATACCACCCCCATCCTGACACACAGGCTTAACCAGGCAGGGTGGATGATGCAACACCCCCTCCACCACATGATGTCTCCTCCTCCTCCGCTCACCATTTGGACCTGGTCCTCAACGTCCTTGAGCTGCTCCCTGGTCTGTTCCAGCTCTGCCTCCATCTTGCGCTTGGCAGAAGACACATTGGCATTGTTCTCCACTTCATCCTCCACCCGCTGCTCCAGGTGAGCAACCTGCTCCTCCAGCGTTGTCTTGTGCTGCTTCAGCTTCTGAATGGCCTCGTCGGCCTCTTGGTTCGCTTCCTGTTCTCTCTGCAGCTGACCTGTCAGGTCCTGCTTGTCTGCCAGAAGGGACGAGCGCTCTTCTTCGAGGACCTTTCGGGATGACTCCTCCTTGGCATACTTATCACGCAGAGAGGCAAGCTATGGCAAGGGAAGGGGAGGGAAGGGGAGGGGAGGGAAGGGGAGGGGAGGGAAGGGGAGGAATGAGGTGGCTCTGATATGTGCTGTAGAGGAAACACACTGCGATAGAGTGCTTTCAAAAACCAGAAGATAAGCAGAACAAACGTTGATATGAAGACCATGGTTGACAAGATGACCTAAAGGGCTGTCCAACTGTCCCAAGGGTGTAGTAACAGATGACACAACACACACACGCACACGCACACGCACACGCACACACACACACACACACACACACAGCACAGAAAGTGCACAACAAACCTGCCCCAATACAGTGAAGGCACACACAAGTATGAACTACTGCACATTCCCACACAGATGAGCTTGCATGGACTGCTACTGTCTACAGTCATGCCACCCTTCACCCCAAACACCACCACACCCACGGTGACCCACCCTCCTCCTCATCCACCCCTCACCTCCTCATCCTTCTGTTTCAGCTCCTGTTCTGTGTGCACAACCTTCAGCATGGGCTTGATCTTGGTGAAGAGCTTCCACCACTTCCAGTCACGGATGAAGAGATGCTTGCGCACATTGCGCTGGATCACAGCGAGGGCCAGTCTCTGTTCCTGCAGTTTCTTGTACTGCTTTCTCATCAGGTACCCTCGGCAGTAGGCCTGCAGCTGGGCGATGATGATGCCCAGTCTCTCGTCCCTCAGGTCCTCCAGGCGCCCCAGCACACCAGCCTTGAAGAAGACCTTGCTGTGACCCATGCGGTACTCGGTGTCGCTGAGCTGCATCTCCTTTATGAGCAGGTCTGTGGCCTTGCGGCTGTCGAGGAAGCCAGGAGGAACAGCCTTGGGAGCAAGAATGGTGTACCTGCACTCGGCAAGGAAGGAGAGGAAAGGAGAGGGAGGGAGGAGAGAGGGGATGGATGGGAGAGAGTGAGTAGTGAGTGGAGGGGCAGGAAGGGCAGGGAGAGAGGGAGGGGAGAGGGAACAGAGGGAGGAAGCAGTGGAGAGGAAGGGATGAAGGAGGGGAGAGGGGAGGAGGGAAGGGAGAGAAGAAGGAGGGAAAGACAAACTAATCAATATAGCCTAGTAAAGTGTAGTTTTGTGTTTATCCTAATCATTGCCCTTGGTCACAAAAGCCTCCTCCAATCGGATTCCACGCAAACTTGCCTCTGCCTGAACTCGTTGTAGAAGAGGCGATTGGGGAACCCTTTGCGGCAGATCCTGATGCCCTCCAGGACACCGTTGCACCTCAGCTGGTGGAGAACAAGATGAGCGTCAAGGATGCCAGCTTTCTTCATCTCATTGGGAATGATGCAGCGGACAAAGTGAGGGTTAGTGCTTCGCAGAGTGGTCATCAAATGATTCAGGGACTCCTGTCATGAGAGGGGAGGGGAGGGGAGGGGAGGGGAGGGGAGGGGAGGGAAGGGGCAGTTTCATCTAGTTTACACTTTGGACAACTAACACTACAATCTTTCTCTGCAAATATGAGCACTGTCCTGTGCACGCGCACGCATGCACATCCCATACACCACGCGCGCACACACACACACACATACACACACACACACACACACGCGCGCGCGCACACGCACACGCACACGCACACACACACACGCGCGCACACACACACACACACACGCATGCGCACACACCACACACACACACACACACACAAACACACACACACACACACACACACACACACACACACACACACACACACACACACACACACACACACACACACACACACACACACACACACACACACACACACACACACACACACATGCGCACCTTGTGCCTCTGGCCGACAGTGATGAACTGAGATCCCTTGCCCTTCCTCTGTGCCCCATCTGCACTGCTGATGTAGTCGGACCAGATTTGAGCAATGAATGGATCAGAGGACTTCTTCAGGAGCTCCACTACGGAGTCATTCAGAGGGTCCTTGTTCTTGTCCAACCAACCTTCCACATTGTAGGGCACCTATGTATGCACATAAGAAATGGAAGGCTAATTTGCATGCTATTACAGAGTCATGAATGAGATTATGGCAATATGTTGAATGAGATTATGTTGAAGAAGCTTGTCCGGCTGGGTTGCATCACTCAGGGTTCTCTTGCAGAAATCACCAACCAAAGATTTTCTTTGAAGCTACCACTGATGAAGGCAGCAGCAAGCTGCCAAAACGTCTGGTATTTCAAAGAAAATCTTTGGTTGGTGATTTCCGCAAGAGAACCCTGAATGAGATTATGGCAATATGGCTCTGAATATGACCACAGCGCACACCAATTCTACCACTTACAGTGCCAGCGTAGTGTGCCACTCCAAATCCCTCTGTGCGATCTTTGGCCTTGAACTGGGCCTTGACGTAGTTGGCAGACTTGCCAGCGTGGTTCAAGGAGAGCTTCTCCAAGAAGCTCTTGTCGGAGGCTTGTGGGAAGAGACACTCTTCATCCAGCAGGGACATGATGCCCATTTGCTGCAAATGGGAGGAGGGAGGAGGGGGAGGGAGTGCAGAGAGGGGGAGGAGGGAGCAGAGGAGGGAGAGGGTGAAGGAGGACGAAGGCCAAACAAGGAGAGGAAGGAGGGGCCGTGTGTGCATGTGTTCTGGCAGCTGTACCTCCATTGGCTATATATGAAACATTCATTACCCATATCACTTAAGACGACTCCATTTACTCATTTTCAACAGACAATCCACGTGCTAGTGGGTACGATCTCCACAGACAATACCAACCGCATGGCCAATTGGGGACTCCACAGACGTGCACTGGTCTGAGGTATGCCCTGTACAAACAGTGCAGGGGCCGAGTGCCTGATACCACCATTATGAAACTGATAGTCTCAGCGGGTGATTCTCAAAGACATCCAGTCCATCCCCTTTCTCGGGGTTGACAGGAGTGGTGGATTTAACACATTGAGGTCATGTGTAGAAGTATCAACTATGCCATTCCAGTGGAGAGGACTGGCGTCCAGACTGACCGGCGTGGAGGAGAGAACTAAATAGCCATTTGTACTACAGCACACAACACATTCCACGCCGGGGTGCAAGTTACAGGAATTTCCAAACATGCCACCAGACCATTGACAGCAACACAGCACTGTGTGGTGCATATGTTGGTAAATATTTAATATCCAAGCATTTCTGTCTGTACCGAATACGCATTCACAGACACACTTGCACAGTTGAAAGGAATGCAGGCACGTACGTAAGTACGCATGTGCAACACATACGCATAAGCACCTCACATTCGGTCAAGGCATACGTGGACAGGTTAGGGTCACTCCTGCCTTCTGAATGAGGTCAATGCAGTTACTAACTCAATCTTGTCAATCTTGTAACCAACGAAGACCTTTGCAGTCCAAACGTCTTACTCGCACTGAAATTGTTGCTATATGTAAGCTCAACATCACTCTAGTTCTATGTATACGGTAGCATGAGTCTATACAAAATCATACGTGAACAGATTGGGTTCACTCCTACCTTTTCAATGAGGTCGATGCAGGGCTGCAGGTCCAGGCCAAAGTCAATGAACTCCCACTTGATGCCTTCCCTCTTGTACTCCTCCTGTTCCAGGATGAACATGTGGTGGTTGAAGAACTGCTGCAACTTCTCGTTGGTGAAGTTGATGCACAGCTGTTCAAAGGAGTTGTGCTGGATGGGGAGAAGAAGACAGAGATTGCAGTAGAGGAGAGTACCACAAGAGTCATGCACGGAGTCACACACGGAGTCATGCACGGAGTCACACACGGAGTCATGCACGGAGTCACACACGGAGTCATGCACGGAGTCATGCACGGACGCGCACAGTGTACCAGTAACTACCTTGAAGATCTCAAAGCCTGCAATGTCCAGGACTCCAATGAAGGATGTTTTCCTCTCCTTTGTGTCCAGTGTCTTGTTGACGCGCATCACCAGCCAGGTGAACATTCTCTCGTACAAGGCCTTAGACAGTGCCCCAATGGAGTACACCACTTGCGCCATGTTCCTTCCCTTCTGGACATACTCGTTCCTCACACGGATCCTTGGCTTCAGCAGGAACTTTGTAAATTCAGTGGCATTGATTCCCAACAAGTGGGACACCTTCTCAGCATCTGTTCGGCAGGGCAGAGATGAGAGGGAGGCTGGATGAGGGAACCCTCTAACATGATGTGGTAGAGGCTCATGCTACGGCGTTAAACTGACATGGGATGCCATTGACACTGTTCTGTGACTAACAAAGACCCTCGAGGTTGAAACGCCTCACTGCAATTTATCCCCCCTACTACATGATTGCTCAACAACGTCTCCGTTCAACCCACTAACATGGCTACATACAATATCTACTGAGGGGTTGCTGCACAAGTTATGCATGTAGCAGTCATGTTCTCAGTGTTGAAGGAGTGAGCCTACGTACCTTGAGTGTTCTGCATCTCGGCCTGCTCTTCGCGAGGTCTCTGCTTGACTTCAATGTTGCCAAAGTGCAGGACAGCTGCAACAGTCCGGAACAGCTGCATCTGCTCATCAGGAGTGAACTGCAGGACCGACATGGCATCCTGCAAAGGAGGAGGGGCCAGGAGGGGTGGGGCCAGTGAAGGGAGAAGGGAGCACGCACGTATGCCATCTGGCTTCAGTACACATCAAATATACAACACTCTACACAGATAGAAGACCACATGACCAATTCCCCCCTTTCCCGACTCACTTAACCCCACACTGACAATGTCCCAACAAGGCACACACTACATGGAACCTCTCTAAACTCGATAGAGGGCACGGCACCACTGGGACCCAGCTGGCTGTCTTGTATAGAGAGGTGTCCCTACTTCAGAGGTGATTTGTACATAGCTCAATGTGGTTGGACTACAGACCGTCTCCTCATTAGAGAGGTGTCCCTTATTCAGAGTGTCCTTTATAGAGAGGTTCCTCCGTACTACCATTCACTCCCTGAAGCACTAGCTCACCCTGGTGGCCTTGTACATGACCGCGTCATCCACGCCATCGACTTGAGTGGTTCCATTGGCAAGAAACTTGTACTGCTGGATCTGGTTGGTGAGCAGAAGCTCGTTCATGAGCTCTTGAGGAGCCCCTCTCAGCATCTGGTAGAAGATATGGTAGCAGCGCTCCCCAGCCTGCTGGAAAATGACACGCGACTTCTCCAGGAGGTCTGAAGGGCAGGGGTGGGGCAGGGGTGGGCAGGGGAGGGGAGGGACAGGAGCAAGATGGTTTAGAATACACTGTGGGGACACACATTGCAAAAGACAGGTTCCTGAAGCTAGTGCTTGCCGGCTTCACACCCACCAACATTGCACTCGTTCAGAGCCCCACTTGCAGCAAGTACTCACAGTATTCAATGTCAGCCCCAGAAATCTTGCCAGAGTTGCCAAAGTGGATTCGAATGAACTTGCCCTGAGGGAAGGGAGGAGAAGGAGAGGGAGGCGAAGGAGAGGGAGGGGAAGGAGAGGGAGGGGAAGGAGAGGGAGGGGAAGGAGAGGGAGGGGGAAACACATCCCAACTACCCATGGCTTTACACAACCACTTTGGCTTACAAAACGCGAGGAGTTGTCGTTCCTGATGGTCTTGGCATTGCCAAATGCCTCCAGCACGGGGTTGGCTTCAATGACTTGGTCCTCAAGGTTCCCAGTCCCTGCCTTGTGACTTGGACTGGGGGCAATGTAGGCCAAGTACTGGATGACCTTCTTGGTGTTCTCTGTCTTGCCAGCTCCAGATTCACCTCTGAGGGGGGGGGGGGGGGGGAATTGTGCTCCACTTTCTATCAGGCATTCTCTTCCCACGTTGTCCCTCAAACTTTCTCCTCCTCCCTCACCCTCCATCCCTATCCCTCTCCCCCGCTATCCCTACCCCACCCCACCCCACCCCACCCCTCCCCTCCCCTCACGTGATGAGGATGGACTGGTTGTCCCTGTCCTGCAACATGTCAGTGTAGGCATTGTCTGCGATGGAGTAGATGTGAGGAGGCATCTCAGTCCTCCTCTTCCCCTTGAACATCTTAATGACCTGTTCTGAGTAGATAGGAAGGTTGCGGTACGGGTTGATGGCAACACAGAACAGGCCTGAGTAGGTCTGGAGGGGGGAGGGGAGGGGAGAGGAGGGGAAGGGAGGGAGAGAAAAGGAGGGGAGAAGGGACAAGGTAAACATTTCTGAAGTTAAACCACACAGGTGTTCCAGGAGGCATGTAGCTGAGTTCACACACACATTAGAATGAAGAGTGAGTCAGTGCAAGGTGTTCCAGGAGGCATGTAGCTGAGTTCACACACACACTAGGATGAAGAGTGAGTCAGTGCAAGGTGTTCCAGGAGGCATGTAGCTGAGTTCACACACACATTAGGATGAAGAGTGAGACAGTGCAAGGTGTTCCAGGGGGCATGTAGCTGAGTTCACACACACATTAGAATGAAGAGAGAGACAGTGCAAGGTGTTCCAGGAGGCATGTAGCTGAGTTCACACACACATTAGAATGAAGAGAGAGACAGTGCAAGGTGTTCCAGGAGGCATGTAGCTAAGTTCACACACACATTAGAATGAAGAGAGAGACAGTACAATGAAAATGCAGCTTGCACCTTAGCCTACACTGTGTAATAGAGAGCCCCCAGACCAAGAGTGTACATTGTGAGGTATTGTGGTGCATGACTTAGAACCACAGGAATCCAAGAGGTGGGGTTCGAGTGATAGAGAAATAGCACCCCCCTGTGTCCTGAGACCACAAACTTCCACATCAGACCACTATACCAAGATAGGAGTCCCTCTGCCAGCTGCCCACTCAATGCACTCTCACCTCCACCCTCCTAACACACACCACACTCCCTCAATCTCCACAGTGCCTCCACTTAAGGGAATTATCCATTACTAGGCCATCCAACACTTTCAGTCAATAGGCGTTAATGAATCCAGTGTTTGCGAAGCAGTTGCGTGGGTGCCCACTGAGCAGTGGCTACTTGACTAATGCTTGTCTTGAGCTGGTCTGTTATCTGTTAATGTCAAGTCCTTTACATCAACACACACATTAACACAAAACACTTCTACTTTCCAGTCCCTACCACACAGCAAGGCAGAAGAAATCTTGTGAGAATCTGCTGTTCCAATATTCTAATCACAAATTTGAAGTGTGGACAAGAAATCTTGAAGCTGCTGTAACAAGATTGGGTTTATCTGCAGTAAACTACAACAGATTCCCAATCCACTTATGCCAGATTACCCTATCAGATTATAGGTTAGATTAGCTGTCACCGGATTTGAATAGCAATCATTTGCTGGTCCGTAACTGGGATGATAGCATGGGTTGAATCGCTTAACATTACCCGCCTACACAAGGTGGGCATTAGACAGAGTTCCATCCCTTCGTTGTCAAGTACTTCCGAGTACAATTAAGCATGAATTAACGAGCCCTTCCCACACGGGCACACAGTCTTTAGGCAATGGAGCTATCATGTGCAGATGATAGTGGCTGCTGCATCATGGATACATCTGAAGCACAGCCATCTTCTTCCTTAAGTTCCTACATTACACCAATAGTGGCATACTCTAGTGGGAAAATATACGCCCACATAACAATGAGACTATGTAGCCACATTCATCCAATCAAATTACAAGTCCATAAAAGGAAAAACTGAGCTCAAACAGTTTGCATGGCTTCCTTAGCACAGTCCATCCCCACCATTACATCTTTACTTGTCTGGCCCAGCCTAAGCCTTCATTTATTTGTTACTATGCTCACTTTCTTCTATACCCCTACACAGACAGCAATGACGAGGAAGGGAGAGGGGGGCAGAGATGTGCATGCATGTGTGTGTGTATCTCACTAGACAGGTGTGTGTGATTGTGTGTGTGTGTCTGTGCACGCATGCTTTCTCTTGAGGTGTGTGACACAGTTCCTGGAAAGAAACAGTGCCAAGAACTGTGTGGATTAGGTTTGGATTAGCCCAGACCTTCTGCTAAACCAACAGACTATAACAAACTACCCTTACACCTCCCTCCCCCACACACGTGGGAGATGGGCATTTCCTTATTAAGGAACAGAACACACACACACTTGTATTTCTATTCTCCTGTTTGCATAGGCTATGGAGCAGCGTAGTGCATAATGCAGCACACTCATTGAAGTGCTGTCCACGCATGCATGCATGCATGCAACACTGTGTGTTTAGTTACGCAGTGCAGGAGCGAACTTACGTAGATGAGTCCGGAGTGGTACCTCTGCTTCAGGTTGTACATCACGCTCGCCTCGTTCAGGTACGTCAGGCTGGCCATGTCTTCCGACTTCTCAAACTTCGGGGGATTCATCTGCTGCGTCTGAGCGATGTCGATCGTCTTCGTCTGCAAAACGGGCGATCGAGCGATAGCCAATCTGCTATCCGTCGGCTTGACGAGTGCATGCGGGGCGTTAATAGACACGCCAAGCGTGCGCTACCTACCTGCCCGTCCGGCATTTCGATGGTAAGCGAGTCTCCCTTCTGTCCCTTGACCTGCGCAGCGACAAAGCCCTCTTCATCGTGAGCAATCCAAACCCACTTCTTGGAGTCGAACATGCGCGTCTGGTCCTGCATCGACCGGTCCGGAGCCGGACGCAGGAACACGCTCGGATCATCCGACATGGTTCCCTTGGTCCTCCGGTATTCTGCACTCACAGCTTGGAGCACGTGTCTGCAAGGTAAGCGAGATACCTCCTCACGGACTAGCCCGCTGACTCTCAACGCACCACACCAGCAGACTACGACTTACCTGTTCTCTGTGAGCGTCAACGAGAAGCAATCCGACTAGCTGGACCTGTTCGCTTCAGCTAGGTCAGCGTCTATTAGTCTGCCAGGAGTACAGCGATTAGCAAACCACTTCCGACCACACTTGTGTCATCCATATTTGAAAGACGACGTCACATCAAAAATCATTTCCGTTCTGTTACCGTGGTTACTCACTGACGTCATTAACCAATGGAAATTTTCGATAAGCACAACCACACCACGTATATACGTGCACCATCTTTCGTACATCATTATACCGTTCAAAAGCAAGCTGCAGGAGAAAGAGACACATAGCTTCCCCATCAGACTTGCCATTTTCCCAGAATAGAGTCCTTAATTGTATTCACATACTGAGCGGGTACCCAGTATAGCCAATACTTGGACCCTTCCGTGCTGCCCAACTGGAGAGCCTGTGAGGAGAGGGGAAGAGGAACTGGGTCCTGTGTGCAGGCATTGTAATGTGACAATACATCCTTTCACTCATTAATTCATTGACTATACTTGTAATAATAGAAGGGAGACACTTCGTCAGAGGCTGCACTGCAGAGAAGGCTAAACAGCTTTACGCTGACTAGCGACTGTATAAGCTACATGTGCAGCAATCCAGGACAACGTGTGAGACAGGTTTCAACGACCTCCTGGTTGACATACCTCACCAAATGTCCTCGGCTATCTCTGTTCATTCAACATTGTAGCATGATCCTCTAGCACCTAGTCATTCGTCGCACTCACACACGCCACCTGACACCACACCACACCAGTCATACAGAGGTATATCACCCATGCTACAACAGAATACAAAAGGATCAGAATGCCTTAGCACCCAGTAGACGAAGGCTAGTCGGGTTCTAAATTGACCACAAACATTCCTTCCACTCCCAATCCCCTGTGAAGAGGTGTGGGCATGATCTATTCAGGCAGAGCTGTATAGAGATACGTGTACACCTGCCCCCAGTGCAAAGGAACCACAAACAACAGGAAAGTAGCTACTAGTCTCCTACACCCCCCCTACCTACACAGTGCTTCTGTGTAATAATAGTAACAGAAGGGATTGGTGTGCGAGACTAAACAGCTGCAAGTTGTAAATGCCCCAGAATCCAAACAGGCTATGTCACCACACGACCACAGTGTAAACCTAAAACAGGAGTCCCCTGTATGACCATACACAGACACAGCAGGGTGGAGTGACTGACAAGGACTGCAAAGACATAAGGAGCTAGGCATGATGTAATTACCAACTCCTTTGCAATCACCTGCTAGTCCATCGTAGACACTGCTGTGTCCATAATGGAATTAGCTATGCAAATTTGTACAACAAAAATGTTGTCTGCTCATCAAATTAGTACATAACCCATAGTGCTTCAATAAGACTATTTCTGGTATACATTTCCAATTAACCACAACACCCACACCCACATCACAGCCACACACATACACCACACACGTACACACACATGCACACACGTACACACACATGCACACACACACACATGCATGCGCACACACACACATGCATGCGCACACACACACACATATGCACGCGCACACACACACATGCATGCGCGCACACACACACACCTACACACACACACACACACACATGTACACACACACACACACCACACACACACCACACACATACACCACACACACCACACTCACACACACCACACACACACACCACACACACACACTCACACACACACACCATGATATGATACTCCTCATGGCCTTTTATTGGCTCCGAGACTACACTTCGAACGGATAGTAGGGGAACCTTTACAGTTCTCTCTACATGGAAAGTGGCACGAAGAGAAGGAACAGTGTAACACAAACATTCATACACACACACACTTCATTAAATCCATCTTTCTCTCCCTGCAATAATCAATCACCTTTAGTACCAATCCACAGCTCATCTGCTTCCATTTTGAAAGTCAGTCTCACTTTCTCTCCATGTTTGTTGAGCATCCCGGAGAGGGGCGTGGATGGGAGGGACTCCTGTGTGCAAGTATATGGGAAGGAGAAGGGAAGAGAAAGGGCACATGGAACACCAGTGAGACGCACACATACTCACACACACACACGTGCGCTCACACACACACACAACACACACACGAGCACACACACACGCGCACACACACACACACACACGAGCACACATACACACACACACACACACGCACACACAGGCATTCAGACATACTTCATACAAATGATACCCTAAGCCTCGTTTGGCTAATATCGTGCTGCCATCACAGTGTGTGTTAGTCAACATCAACAACTGCCTATCACGTCATATGCATGTAAGTACTGAGAGCTCCGCCCAAGCCTGTAAGTCGAGCATTAGCATTCACATGGAGGGCAATGCTAGTCAGTGCCTGTGTAGGCTACAGTGGTTGTGGAGGCTGTCTGTGAGGTGGCAGCCTTACACTGCACAATGACCATGATACACAGGCTTCACTGAATTACAGGTTAAGCCTAGACTGCACAAATGGAATTTAAGCTAATGGAAGTTGAACTGACTGACTGTATATCAACTGGGGTGTTGTCACTAGTGATGATGCAAGGTGTGGTGAGAGGTGAGCAAAGATCAAAAGGCCCCGGTCAGACCATCTCTGTCTGTACAGCTTCACACACTCTGGTGTGTGTGTGTGTGTGTGTGTGTGTGTGTGTGTGTGTGTGTGTGTGTGTGTGTGTGTGTGTGTGTGTGTGTGTGTGTGTGTGTGTGTGTGTGTGTGTGTGTGTGTGTGTGTGTGTGTGTGTGTGTGTGTGTGTGTGTGTGTGTGTGTGTGTGTGTGTGTGCCCTTTGCAGTGTCTGTGTGCGCTAGTGTTGCGTATGTGTCAAGCACATGTGTAAGCTGACACACAATGACGCATGTGTGTGGCTGCGCTGTACACAGCTGAAGGCACACACTCCACCCACGTACTGTACATAGACAACAGGCAGCAACTCACATTTAAATGCTTCACGCCAGGAATAGCATCATCCGGGATGCCTTTCTCAATTATCTTTCTATGTTCCTTGAGGGGCAGATGGTGTATGAATGAAGTCAACAGTCAAGCATCCACAGGGAATGCATACAACACACACACCATCAATTGCAACCCTGAGCAACCATGTAAGCGCACACACCCTCCAATTATCTGCATACAATCAACTAGGAAGTGATTCTGGCACAACCTCAGCAGGGGACTGGAAGACTTCTGGAGACCGTGTGAGCAGCTGCCGACCCATGGAAGAGCCCCACTGCTAATCCCCTGCGTTGGAGCACTCTAATGACACTAACGAAGGTTGGATGTTGTTGCTGCTAAGGGGAGAAGCCAGTAGGCCGTATAATACGCATGTAATTTGATAGCTCTAATCAAGAGCATCACGCCTACTGCTACAGAATACCCCGTGCCACACTATCACCTGGAGGTGCATATCACAAACACGAGTGACACCCACTGTGAAATTTAGCAGAGATACCTATGTAGTATCAGTTGCCAGCAAGACAGCCCTTCCTCCCTTTCCCTCCTCTGCTTACCATTCCTGCGCAGGTACGTATGTACTGTATGTGTGTACACAGAATGCACCACTGGACTCACAAATAGGCACAAGATCTCTATCACTTCACTCGTGCACCGTGCTCTCCCACAGAGGATGGGTGGTACCAGTTGTGCACGCATGCCTACACACAGCTGTGTACTATGTATACATGCACGCACACACTCACATACACACATGCACGCACACACATACAGTACACACAACACACACACGCGCATGCACACACCACACACCACTCACACACACACACACACACACAACACACACCACTCACACACACACACACACACACACAACACACCACTCACACACACACATGCACATGCACACACACACACACACTCACATACACATGCACATAACACACCACTCACACACTCACATGTACATGCACACACACACACACACACACACACACTCACATGCACATGCACATACGCACACACACAAGGCCTACAGATGCATGCAAGCACTGCAAATCATCATGACTTGCATCTGTATAGCTGTAACACCTTTTGTTCACTTAGGGACTCTTTCTTCACAACTGTAATATAGTACAACGTGTGTGTGTGTGTGTGTGTGTGTGTGTGTGTGTGTGTGTGTGTGTGTGTGTGTGTGTGTGTGTGCAGGAGGGGAGAGAAATACTTCCTCAATTATCACAGCATATTACTCATGTACTACGTATGTGAAATTGCATTTTGTCGCTTGATGGCTCCCTCCCACTTTCCCTCCCCCCCCCCCCCCCCTCCCCATATCATTGTGGGCAACTGCTATGGTAACATCTTGTTGAAATAGTATAAAGTCAACCTAGCTAGCACTAAGCTGTACACATTAAAATGCTGAGTGGGCTACAGTGTTTCAATATTTCCGTATAAGAAGCTGTTGTTTATCCTGGTGAGTTCGGACATGCATCAGATGAGGCACTTTCATACAACAACACAACAACAGGGGAACAAGAGGTATGACAACAAGAGGTACGACAACAAGAGGTACGACAACAAGAGGCACGACAACAAGAGGTACAACAACAAGAGGTACAACAACAAGAGGTACAACAAGAGGTACGACAACAAGAGGTACAACAACAAGAGGCACGACAACAACAAATAGGACTTGCAGCCCTCTTCCACTCTTGCTATCCAGTACAGCCATGTTTCCTGCCACCTTGACATCATCACTCCCACTGCCTCTTCACCTCACACCTCAGTTCACTCGGGTGATGCCCTAAACCTAACATCCAGTTCTTGTAATGCCTTGTTACAGATTGCCAGGTCAATCTGCCCTCATTACATGCTTGCCACTCATACTCGATTGACCCTTCACAGCAACACAACTTTCGGGCCATCTGTCTTACAAGGGGAAGGGGGTCATCATCTTTCGTGAAATTCACTAGCCAATGAGAGAGTTACAAAACCAAATGTTTCGGTAGTTGTACAATTTCACAAAAGATGATGACAGCAAGTATACCTAGCCACTCAGGACAATATACGTAGAATTGCGAAGGGGAAGGGGAAGGGGGGGGGGGGTATCCTCCAGAAACAGAGAACAGACATAATGCATGAGCGTAGACTCATCCTGACAGGCTAGCAGCTGCCGCAGAGTGGACCATGGGAAGACACCAGCCAGTGCTTCTCGATGAGCAAAGAGTAAATGCTAACACTGTAGTGCCTAAGATGAGCTGTTAGAGGCAGTGAAGGCAGAGTTACTTCAGTCTTCTGTCTTCTGCTGCTTCAAATGCTTCCTTGTTAAAAAGTAGCATTTTACAGTAACTGCTAACCTCACACATTGCATCACAGAACTGCGTTCAACGAGTGTTTGAGGGAGGGGAAGGGGGGTATGCTAAAGTGATGAAATGAAACACATCTATTCAAACTTTACACCTACCTACTGCAATGCTCATCAGTTGATGGCATGTACGTACATATCACTGTAGCTGTCAACATCTCAGCATGTACGTACGTACGTACATCTCGATCACTCACAGCCCAAGAGAATCTGTCCACAAATGGCTGTTTTTGATCACTCATTCGTGGTGATTTCTCACCCATTATCCCAAGTGATAGCACCGTATACAGATAGTTACAGCAGAAATGATTTGCACTTCCCACTCCCAACTCTACATCCTTCCCTAATCCTTCACAGCAGGTGGGCAACAGTTCATAAAATCACCCTCAACTGACCAACTAATGACACACAGCTGCAGCTGTCAACCTGAACTACTGTACTATCTGAGAACCACATTCCCTGTACCTGCCTACCAGGTGGAAAACACAGCACAGCAAGGAGGAACAGGTATAGGTGAGGGGCAGTGAGGGAAGGGACTAGAGGAAGACCTACTTCTATTCACCTTCCGTATGCTTGCTTTCCTTCTCGGCTGTGCTTGGTGGAGGCATGACAGCCATTACATCAGTCAGAGTGGAGCCGACCACCATCATCTTGCACCCTTCGCCCACCTTGTGGTCACGAAGGGTTTGGTCATCCTTCATCAGTCCTGCACCCACAAGCATGCCAATAGCACCATTACTGTGACATAGCTAGGACAAATGCACGTACACACACATGGACGCACACACAGACATACACACACACACACGCACACACATGCACACACACACACACACACACACACACACACACACACACACACACACACACACACACACACACACACACACACACACACACACACACACACACACACACACACACACACACACACACACACACACACACACACACACACACACACACACACACACACACACACACACACACACACACACACACACACACACACACACACACACACACACAGCAAGTTTCAGCACATTCAAAATTCATTTGTCTGACCAAATAAGACCCTGCTCAAGACATTTTAAACACAACACAATACATTGGTAGGAAACAAGGCACTCCACGAGGCTGCTAGCTACATCAAACTCAACCATCAGTGGTGTGAGAGGACAATTGGCTACTGCAACATGCAATGGTACAGTTGACCACAAAGAAGGAGGTGACCCTTACTGATACCTAACGAATAACGCTTACCGCTCGCAGATGGAGTACCCACCTTTATACATTAGCTTCATCATGGCTGGAGGGACACCTGCACGGTGTGGCGAAGGATAACGTGTGTGTGTGTGTGTGTGTGTGTGTGTGTGTGTGTGTGTGTGTGTGTGTGTGTGTGTGTGTGTGTGTGTGTGTGTGTGTGTGTGTGTGTGTGTGTGTGTGTGTGTGTGTGTGTGTGTGTGTGTGTGTGTGTGTGTGTGTGTGTGTGTGTGTGTGTGTGTGTGTGTGTGTGTGTGTGTGTGTGTGTGTGTGTGATGGGATAAGTTGTAGCAGAGTTATTGGAAGTATGGAGGAAGGTAGTAATTGATTGGCTCACAGAAGTAACACAGCAGGTGGTCTGGAAAGATTCCACTGGAATGGAAAGATGCGACATTGATCCCACTTCACAAGAAGCGAGCTAGAAATGAATTTGACAACTATCGTGGAATATCGCTCTTGAGTGTTCCTTGGAAGGTGCTGGCTCTGGTCCTACTGGAGAGGATGCAGATTGTAGTGGGGAACCCCAACTACTAGCTCAGTGTGGGTTTAGAAAAGGGCAGAGCACAGTGGACCAAATCTGGCTGACATGACAAGTGATTGAAAGGGCAGCATAATACGTACAACACCCTGATGTACCTCTGTTTCGTGGACCTCATCAAAGCCTACGACTCAGTGAACCGCTCAGCCTTGTTAGCTGTTTTGAGACCATTCGGCGTGTGCAACCAGCTAGTGAACTTACGTAGGAGAGCTCTACTCTGGCACCAGGTGTCGTGTGAGGACAACAGAAGGCACCTCAGAAGCTTTTGAAGTGAAGACTGGTGTGAGGCAAGGATGCATTCTGTCCCCTTCACTGTTCAATTGCTTTCTAGACCGTATTGTGAATGATGTGTTGTCAGTGCTTGTGACCATTCCAGGTAGAGTACGCACTCCACTGGGGGAGGACTGTTCCTATCCTACCAGGATAACACCCCTGCCTCAGCACACACACCAAGATGCTACCTATGTATGCAGATGACATGGCTGTCATTGCGGAATCCAGGAGTGAAAGGCAACACATGGTGAAAGCCCTGGATAAGGCATGCGAGCGCTGGGGTATGTTTATATTAGTGTGGATAAGATTAAGACTTTGACAGTGGGAGACCAAGAACCGGACCATCCGCCCATCTCAGTACAAGGGCAAGCACTGGAGGAAGTTGAGTCCTTTCCATACTTGTCTTGGGGGAGTGCGGAGAGACAACCATGTGTGTGCGTGTGTGTGTGCATGCGTGTGTGTGTGTGCGTGTGTGTGTGCATGCGTGTGTGTGTGTGCGTGCGTGTGTGTGTGTGCGTGTGTGCGCATGTGTGTGTGTGTGTGTGTGCATGTGTGTGTGTGTGTGTGTGTGTGTGCGTGTGTGCGCATGTGTGTGTGTGTGTGTGTGTGTGTGTGTGTGTGTGTGTGTGTGTGTGTGCAAGTGTGTGTGAGTGTGTGTGTGTGTGTGCGCACACACAAGCTCAAAGAAGTACTGTAGTTTGGGAAATTTTCATGGTTTGAGCAAAGCACGAAAATATTTTAACAACGAAAATTTCCCGAATTACGGTAGTTTTGAAAGGTACTACAGATGTACATGACCACACAAACATAACATGCACCCTCCATCCACTCTACCCTCCCTCCCCTCCCCTCTCCCCACCCCTTCATGTACACTACCTGTCAGTTCGTGAATATGACTCTTCAGCTTTGACACCGGTTGGTCTAGCTCAAAGGAAATAGGCAAGGTCTCCTTCTTGTACACTACTCTGAAGTTGACCACCTCCCTGCCTCCGTCCTCCTGTGTGGGCACCTCCACTACGGAGCAAGTGTAGAGGGAGAATTCATAATACTTGCATAAAGTGAAACATAACCCACCATTAATAGGAGGTATCATTTGATGAATAGATCTTGATGAGCATATACGTAGCAGAATCAATCCATCAATAGCAACTGGTTGACTCCGCTACACATATGCTCATCAAGATCTATTTGCCAGTTTTCACACCGTAGCAACGAGCCTCTACAATATCCTCAGTATTAATTGAGACAGGTCCAGTAGTGGGCTCAATAATTAATATAAACTCAACCCTAATACTAAACACAACAGTTAGTACAGTTTTGCATTAGTTTTTGCAATGGAGTTATAGTATTGTCTTATACTAACGGCTGCCGTGCGTATAAACCACTTCCTAATTAATACGTCAGAGACTGAGTACAGTGGCCAATGCCAATTGCAGCTAATGCGTTCTACAGGCTGTACTCACTGTTAACATGTACTACCAAAATTATACGTTGTACAATATGCCCATAACACGATGTGGTAGACATTACAGTCCTTTACAATCAACTCAATCAGTGTATACTAATTCCAACCTCTTGCTTCTTCCGCCATTTTGTTGCCCCGCCCACAGGAGAGTGGCTGCTGCATCTCCGTACTGCACTGCCTTTGCTCGGTCCAGCTGGCTTGTCTGCGTGGGTACGTGCGTACGTGCCCCTCGCTCCATCTCTCTGGCGTCCCGTACGGTAAGGTCCTGCTGTTTTCGCTGTCTGGTAGTGCAGTTTCCGGACAGCAGGTTTCGGGAAATCCCCAAGCCACGTGTGGTATTGGGACAGAACGTGTGAGAACTCCTCAACCGTCATTCATTCACTGTACGGCTAAGATTGCGATACATCGAACTACCTCTCGCGTGCATGTGTGCTGGCGCGTGTGTTAGTAGCGAGCATCCTATTGCCATAGCCGTAGTGCCTCGCGAAAGTGTCCAAGCTGGTCTTGTTGGTCCCCTGGTACCCTAGTCCCTCCTTTCCAATGCTCCTTCGATCCCCTGGCTCTCTATTGTACACTAGCTCTGACCCACTACGACCCTTCATAGGTCTAGCACGTATGGTAATACTTCCAGTGACCAACGACTGCTGTTCGATATGTGACTGCCTTTAATAACGTACTTACTAAGTCCACATGTATCCTAATGCAGTGACACTGTATGACTGGACGAATTGTTATAGCCGTTGGAAGGTGCCTTAGACTGCAACGCGCTGTTTCACTGAGGCAGTATTCATCAGTCACTCTGTCCAATGGTGACCCCCCTGGTGGAGGGGAGGGGAGGAGGTTAGCGGCAAGAAAGAGGGCCCTGTTGGATGAAGTGATCCGAGTGGACCATGCGGGGGAGTTTGGGGCGAATCAGATTTATGCTGGTCAAATGGCTGTCCTTGGCAATACAACTGCCGGTCCTGTAATAGAGGTGCGTCTGTCTGTCTGTCTGTCTGTCTGTCTGTCTGTTCATGATCTGTTGTGTGTCTCGTGTGTGCATGCGTGCGTGCGTGCGTGCATGCGTGCGTGCGTGTGTGGTACTGGTAGTGGGTAGCTAGTGACTGGAAGTATATACCATACAAACACTCCATGTATGTAGAGAGCAGGTGATCTTACTATTTATGGCACTTACATACTTGCAGCACATGTGGGAACAAGAGAAGAACCATCTGAGACTTTTTGAAGAACAAATGCAAAAGTTTCGTGCCCGTCCCACTGCCCTTCTCCCATTTTGGAGTGTAGCTGGATATGCACTTGGAATGGGAACAGCTCTTCTCGGGAAGGAGGCCGCAATGGCCTGCACTGTGGCTGTAGAAGAGGTCATTGGAGAGCATTACAACAAGTACGTATGGAGAATGTGATTAGTGATTGAATGATGCACATACAGACACACAGTGGAACCTCTCCTTAAAGGACACTGCTGGACCAAGCTGGCTGTCCTACATAGAAAGTTGTCCCTAATTTAGAGGTAGTTTGTACACAGCTCTACGTCGTTGGGACTGTGGACAGTGCCCTCATTAGAGAGGTGTCCTTATTCAGAGTGTCCTTTATAGAGAGGTTCCATTATAGTGTGAATTCTCCAGTTAAGTTGCATCAGTATTGATTGCCTTTCTAATCTTTCATTTTTGTTGTGTTTCTTTGCTTTTGTATGTTCATGTGTACATGCGTAAGACTTCGTCAAGTTCTGTTGATGGTTGTTTCCCCTTGTATTGTGCAGTCAACTACGTGTGTTGATCCAGGAGGGAGTAGAGGAGCAAGAGCTACTGGAAGTGAGTGCAGGGTCTGCGTAGGTGTACAAGTCAGCAAGCCCATGCAAGGGAGTGTGGGCAGTGTGTATGCGACCCCGTTGCCACTGGTCATGCTGTTTGTATGACCCCATGCAATCTCTTAGTGTATCAGCAAGTGCAGGGATGAGGAGCTGGAGCATCTTGACATTGGATTGGAGCAGGATGCAGAGTTGGTGAGTGCGATTGCCCTAACTGTCTTGTGGCCACGGACACACACACACACACACACACACACACACACACACACACACACACACACACACACACACACACACACACACACACACACACACACACACACACACACACACACACACACACACACACACACACACACACACACACACACACACACACACACACACATACACACGGTATTTGAGACTACCATGTACTGTAACTACACCCTGTACGTCTCCACCTGACCTCCTGCAGGCACCAGGCTACGAAGCTCTCAGCAATGTGATCAAAATTGGCTGCAAAGTGGCTATTTTTGTAGCTGAAAAGGTCTAACTACTGGCCGTTATATTATTAATGGATGTCCAAACATTATAACATACACATCGATCAATCAACTGTTCATGCCAATTATTTACTCCAGCCCTCAGAGCTTGTTTCAATACCCGAATGATCCAACATTATACACCTTCTGTTCACATGCCAACTGGACATGTATATATTATAAAGAGTAACTTTCTCTCGTACGTACGTATTACTACAAATTACGTATAAATTATGCACTGCAAGTCAGCATGAATCTATAATAATTACTGTATGTATATAACATTTACCTTGCTACTGTACCGTGTGCAGTATATACGTATATTAATGCACACTCAATAACTTCCATCTACGTACTAGCCCCATGGAGTCCACCATGGATACACACATATCATGTACAAATAAACACACATGATGCACCTAAAATACACACAAGATACAGTTGGCGGTCACTCTGTGCACACAAACCACAAACCTGGCCAGCATCTAAGCTTCCTACTCTACATCTGTGTACATGAAATCACACCAAACACTACAATGTACTGTAATAAACGTATAAAATGTGGCACGTGCAGGGTAGCCACATGGTAGTCACACTCAAACGTGTATTTGTGTGTGTAAGCCACTAATGTGAAAAAAGCATGTGGAGCCATACAGGTGTACATGTATGTCTAAATGTATTGCACCACAGCGTGAGTCTCTTCTTCCTCTGTAGTGGTGTGTGGGTCGGGGTCCTGTTCTTCTTCGCTGCCACTCTCCTTGTCAGCAGAGCACTCTGCATGCAGCTCGCTCTGGCTCCAGGCCTTCAGCTGGGTGTTTGGGGTGTTTGTCTGGAACTTGCCATGCATGTCTTTAGCAGCCGGATGCGCTCCAGGACGGGGAAAGTCATAAATGGCTTCAAGGTGTCCTTCTGGTGAGGTTGCATGGCAAGGAACGTCATAGTTGCTCTCTGGCCCTGTCTCATCACTATCTTCTTCACTTGGGATATCAGGGAGGGGACGATTGGATAGAAGTAGATTTAGGCCTCGATCCATACTCAGCGATACTCTGCGTGCTCGCACCATAGGGTTGTCTGCCACTATCCTTTCTGGATGCTGCATATTCAGAACATTATACAGCCTCTCATAGAACCATGAAGCAAATCAAGACATACTGTACAAACAGCTTTAATAAACATGCATCAATAGCAGTGTGTAATGATAAACAGACCATTTTAATATACTCATCTTCCTCCGAGTCGGAGTCTTCAGGCACGCTAAGGGACCGGAGCTTTGGCTGCGAAGGAAACCACAAATGTCGCAAGTGGCCAACAGACATACGCAAATATGCATAGAATAACTAACTAAGCAGTAGAGTGTGGCACAATTTATGTACCTCTATCCCAGTTCTCTGCTGCAGATGTGCCTGCAAGGCTTGGGAGGAGTCACTTTCAGTCTGTTAAATAGCAACATGTGCCAATCACACGTGTGTTCCATGAAGCAAACACCATGACCCAATTACATGACAATACAACTATGCTAATGGCTGTAGTCAATGACGTGAGTGATGACACAACCCACCAGGTGGCTGGCAATGTCATTCCAACTGATGCTTCGCCTGCGCTCATCAAACACGGCACTTACAGGGCGAGAAACCTAAAACAAGATCAGTCGGATCGTCTTGGTTACTCCGCTGGGTCTAGCAGTAAGGAACAGGTTACACTCACAACAGTAGACTTTGCAGCACTGGAGCGACGACGCGTGAGTGACACAAACGTCTTTACTGCAGTGAAGGAATGAATACACAGAATTAAGGCCAAGTCATGATTGAAAGGTGTCCACTTCACTCACTCTCAGCAAGGCGGGAGCGCCTTCTTCTGGTGTCATGGGCGGGCTGAGACGGCTTCTTCTCTGTCATACCACACAGCAACAGCATATGCAAAGGGACAACGAGCGAGATAATGAAGTGACGTAGCAGTGATTAAATGGTCCACCAAAACACACTGAACACTTAAAATACAAACTATAACAATGTTTCTTGTAATATTTGCTGCCAGGCATCACAGTTCAGAAGGAAAATGTAACCGCAGTAGAAAGGAGTAGCAACCGAGCTTGAACTCAGGATTCTTACAGAAAGTTTCAGCGACAAGAGCTATAATTTCCCAGTCACGATCTTCCCTTTCCTATTGCTCATATATACTGATCATGTGTGCATGTGCGCTCTCTGCTGCTGCTCAAATCCTGCACCTCGAGGCTGGTACGTGTGTGGTGTGACATGGTGGTGGGCCCAGTGAGTGACTAGCATGTTGCATGGACCTGCGAGCCTCAGATGGATGGGCTAGCTGCTTTCTCTCCTGTCATCTCTTCCTTCTGAGCTGTAATGTCCTCAGGAACTGTTACAAGTTCACACCAGCTCACAAACACAACCTGCACAGACAATGCTGCATGCTGCAGTTCTTAGACCATGGGAGGAGTGTCGACAGATGCAAGTGACTGTTGCATGCAAGCTATTTATGCTGCACCTATAATTACAAATCATGCAAGTACG